>OMLM01000015.1:0-24342 GCA_900302695.1 Helostoma temminkii | reverse complement strand
TTGATAATATAATTAAACAATATCATATATTCTCTCCTACGTTTATACTTAACTATCAGCTTATTCTCAAACAAAATGGTCACTGAAACTGTGTTTGTCTATTTACAGACCAGGAAGCGAAAATTCCAGTGAGAAGAAAATAAAAAAGAAGTAAGTATGATGTATATTTTTGGATATGAAAACTGTTAGCGAGGGGGCAAACTTTATCTGCAGTATACTTAAACATGCTTAAATACTGTTCCAATAGTTCTGATTACCATCTTATGCTTTTATTCCATTAGATTTTTGCAGTTGAGCATTTAAACATTGCAGTAATCCGAATACAATTAAATATAATTTTGTGGTCAGGGAACTTCTCAAGAAAACATGACGTAATGCACCTTTTATTTATAAAAAGCAGCATCAGAAATGTATTTCATATCTACTACAGTTAAAGTTTTGATGATGTGTCATAACAGTCAGTGAGGTGTGTGGGCATTGTGACCCTACTCTGCTGATGGCTGGTAGATTAGATGGTGCTACTCTTGTTTCAAAGCCTCAGCTTGTGGACATGAAGGTCACACAACAGATCCCTCTAGTGGAAGTGCTTCATTACTGCAAGACAACTAAGAAGAAAAGAAAAAACAGTATCGGCTGTTACTGTGTTAACCAAAAATGTTCATGTTTTCTAACATCGGAAGATTTAACTATTAAATTGATTAATTTGGTTAAAATATGCACCACATTTTGTTCCTGTCCCAGTAAGAAATAACAGTATGACGGTGAGCCAGCAAAAACAGCACCAGAGTCCTTAAACTGATGCAGTTAAGTAGGATCAAGCTGTTCATTCATTATGTTTTTAATGCGTGCTTTTACTGGCGACTTGTCCAAATGACTTCTGGATAAAGGCCTGTTCTTAAAAGGTCTGCATTAACTGACCACCGTCACAGCTTATTTTAGCTCCACTCTTCTTTATGGCGTCTTTTTGTGCCTTTATTTTTCCCAAATTAATCAGATTTGTTTGTTTTTCCTTTTCACAGCAGACATTTTAGCCTTTGTCATCGCATGAAAAGCTCAGGTGGAGCTAATAGCCTTCACACTTTCACACTCGAGTTTGACAAACACTGACTCTGTTAGTGTTTTGTGTAGTTGCTTCATTTGTTGTGGGGTGGCAGAACATGTTTGTCTGTGATGAAGGTTTCAGATCGCCCGAGATGGGGCCTTAGCTCCATCCTCAAAAGACCTGATCCCCTTTAGATGCAACAAAATCTTGAGTTTGATTGGTCATGAAAACAGCTGAATGAACATTAACATTTCTAAATGTTTCATACCTGATAAAAAAAATTAAGTTTATTCGCTGTCTTCTGTAGTTTAAATGTAAATGCTCAGCTCTGCCATGGTCAGTGCATCTGACTGTACCTGCTGTCTGTACTGCCTGCACATGACTGATTGGCATTTGTGCTGGAATTATTATTGATGCATAACTCATGGGCTGCTTTTTGTTATTTTCTGTGTCAGTGTGTAATTATTGTCCGTGGTTTTGGTGTCAGATTAACGATTTTCAGTTACTGGCAGCTTCTCAAGTCATCAACGCCCACCAATTACGATAGTTCCACACAATGACAAATGATTTGAATGATGATGCGTAATACATGTACAAGCTAATCCTGAAACCAGAAATCACAGTAGTTTTCCTCTGAAATCACTAGTGACATTGACGACTGACAAGACTGTGACGGCCTCAAAGCTGCAGGTCTGATCTGAACACGAGATCAAAACAACATTTGAGTGAAGACATTTCCCTCAAAAGCCACAGTGTAATTCAATCAATACATCACATCAGTGTCTGTTCAGCTTAAAACATGTCAGTCCTTTCTCATAGATGACAGTGATGAAGACCTGATGGGCAAAATGATCAGGTCGGATCAAGAAAAAGAAACTCAAATATTAAAACGGAGAATAATTAAATCTGATAATCAAAATGGAAAAATAAGGACCAATGTGCACCATGCATCTGACTATCATTTATTATCTTGATGTGTACATGAATGGACAGCGTGCATATAAACAAGGAATAGATGGCAGGTGGCGCTGCGTTCACAAACGCCAAGTGCTGTTTTTTAACTGCATTAACACAGGTGTTGTTGAGAAAAGGAGACAAATCGAATCAGACACATTTGGCTTTTAATAGGCTGAATGCTGAGTGTCTGAACACCATATGGACGTACTCTCCCTAATGTTTGTGCTTTGTGTTCTGCCTACACCCAAGTTAAAACCGTATCAGCTAACATCAACTACAAGTGTAGGACATGTTCCCAGCTTGTCCTGTTGTCTCAATTTACCACTCGTCGTCTTGTACACATTTCTTCTAAAGTAGCTAAACTTAAACATGTTGACAAGTCAACAAGGTAAAACAATTTTTTTTCTGATATTTTCCTTTGTGAAGTCACAGCACAACATCCTGTAACATTAACTGTAACAGAACCATCGAGGACTTAACAACAACATGCTCTCATGTTTTTTCCTTTGTGCTGTGCCACTTAACTCAGGGCAAAAGACTCCAGTGACAGCAGCAGTGACTCAGACGGCTCCTCGAGTGACTCATCTTCAGACAGCAGCGACTCCTCTAGCTCCTCTTCGGATGACAGCGACAGCAGCAGCGACAGCGACGATGACAGCTCTTCCTCATCTTCCTCTACCTCCTCCTCTTCGTCCTCAGACAGCTCAGACTCAGGAAGCAGCAGCGATTCAGATCAAGGACCACCAAAGAAGAAGAAAAAGAAGAAATAAATAACTGGAGGCTCTCTGTGATGTTATTTTTCCTTACTAGATATAAGTTTCTGTTGGCGAAAACTGGACTTGTCATGTTTTGAAAACACATTATCCCCTTCTTTTTTGTTCTAGTGTGATTATTTTGTCAAGTTTGTAGGTGAACTGAGGAGGCGCTTCAAATACCCGAGGACACCGTTGGGTTTATTCACGTTGAATCTTGTGATTTTGTACTAAAGTATATTTTTAGTCAAACTGAATCTGTACAGCTTATGACCTTAATAAAACAACACAATGTCTAGTATTGAAAACAGAAATACTTTTTTTAGGGACACAAATGTCTCTGTTAAAATTTAAAGTAGTTTGAAGTTGAAAGCAAAAAATGGCAGATGTCTGTTTCACTGTAAAATAAACTTGGGTTGTTTTTTGTTTTTTGTTTGCTTTGATTAAAGGTTTTATTTTGCTAAGTAGAACACGTTATAAAGACCAGTAAGTCTTTTTGTTTAACCATTTTACATATAGACTATTTTCAGTGTTTGCAGATTTGCAGTCATTAAAATGTGAAACAGAATAATACTCAATAAGCCGGAAACTAGTTCTAGAATAAAGGATTATAAACTTAATATATTGCCTTTTGGATTATCCTAGATGATGAATTTGGGTGCGGTCGACCACTAAACTATCCATAATGCCACAACCCAGTCATCAAAACGCCCTTGAGTGTCTTGATGTGCGTATATTTTTTATGCGCTACAGGCTTTCTTTTAAAAAAAAATATTTATGCCTAATACAAACAGGTTGATTATGTAAAGATGCCACATTTGTTTTAAGATTTAATTTTGTGGTTTAGGTAAAAAGAAAAAAGTTATAAAATGAGAGGTTTCTAGAAACTGGGTAAATGGCCCTGGAACATAGTGGATCCTCACTGACTGCTCTCTCTAGTGTGATCTGAAAACAGACCTAAAATAAACACAACTTTGGGAAAATGCTCCATGAGATTACATGCTGTTAAAAATAATGACATACTTTAATAATCCCTTTGGGGAAATGGCGAGATGTGGCGAGGAAGAACCGGGAATCAAACCACAGACCCCGGACTTCATGGATGATTGTTCTATCGACTAACCCACAAATAAAAGATTTTACAACTAGACTTTACAATGGGTGCATCCACAAAACAGCAATTAAAGTTTATATAAATGTTTGAAGTCGATAAAAGAAATCACACCATTAACTTATGGAAGAGAATCGAGTGTATAATGGAAATAAAATCCGGTTAATTCATTTATTAAACCAAATTCTTGACATTGATAGCATAGTTATGTATTTATCAGATCCAGGTATCGGCCAGTAACAGTAAACATTTTTTCATTTCCGCCCTGAACGTCATAACTGAGCAGCCTGTGCGTCACAGAAATGCCGCATTCATAGTACGTGGGAATTATTGCGATTAGGATTTACAAGCAGTGCTTGATTAACAATAGCAGTAACATAGACTGTTACCGTGAATCTGTTCAGTACACACGCGAACCGCTCCATGTATTTGACTTCCTTATGACGAGGCTGAAGTTTATTTGTTATTAAAATTAAATAACGTTTTTCTCCAGTTGTACGTAACATAAGAAAGCTAATGCTAGATGCGTTTCGAACGATCCATCGTATGTATTGATCCAAACATCGCATACGTCTTCTGGTACGATTAAAGGACAAGCTATCAACTTCGTTAGGTGGTAGGATTGAGATATTTCGTACAGTACCTGAAGGCAGCATGCAAGCTTGCTGCCATCCATGCATTCAGTGCTGTCTGTGGTACCTGCTGGCTACTTAACTTAGCTAGCAGCATTACCTATCAGTCACTTCTGTTTAGGAATAATATGATGAACGACAGGCAGAATGATTTTATTGTGTTTTCCGCTCGATATGCAGTTGCATTTTAAAGAAAAGATGGAGACCGACCATTCGGTTTTTATATTTTAGCTGTTGTAGCGTTTTGCTGAGTACATTTTGCGTGTAACTGGAAGTGGAAAAGACAAAGAGAAAAGAGCTTTCCAGTAGCTAGAATGGTTTGGGCCTAAAAAGAAGACAAGAGGTAAGGATGCTGAATATTACCAAACACATTATTTGACGATTAACTGTATTTAGTGGTTATCTGACGTTTAGAGTGGATGTTATCTTAGATTTCCGCTAAAAAATCAATGGTTTCATCGCTGGCTAGCCTATAGCTTAGCCTCAAGACGCTACTAGCATAGTGGCTAGCTAACATAATGCTAAAGCAAATATGCAGGTAGCTAGTTCTGTAGGTGCCGTGTTAGCATCTTGTTCAATATGCAGACTTTGTTTTTTATCAAGTTATGAGTTATGGTAACAGTATATATTGGTTGTTGAAATGATAATAAGAAAATAAAATACGCATTAATGTTACTTTTTATGTGAGTTTATGAAGGCTGTATTGTAGTGATAGTGATCATGTTTTTGTTCCTGTACTGTTAGCTAACAGGTCATGACGTCTGATGTTTGTGTTTTTTTTGGTTTAACTGTGGTTGACACAAACCGTACGTCTAAGTTTGCTGTCTATCTTCAATTTGTCTTAGAGACAAGGAGATAAGTAGTTTCTATTAAGTGCAAATGATGAACAGTGGGTGCTCACAGTTTGGATATGGTGCCAAGATGACAATACACTTTTTGAAATTGAAAGTATATATTAACTTTACGAACTGTGCAGTTTTAAATACAAGTAATCATTATTTGACTTCGTGCGGAGTATGTGTCTTAAAAAAACGCAGTTTAACAAATGCCCTGGTGGCTATCAGTTTCCTGATGAGCAAAAACTTTTGGTTTGTTGTCCTGTAGTATCTTCACATTCTGGATTTGTATAAGATTTTGTTCGCAGTTTAACTCTTAGCTGTTAAACCCAAGTGATTTACCTCAAAATTACTACTGAGCATAAAAGTAGTACAATAGCAGTATGTGTCTAGCAAAAGGACAGCTGATTTACTTTTCTAGGGAGCCATTTTACTTGCCACAGATGGGGGAAGGGCCAGAAATTACACAAGTCCAGAGTCACAATGCTGATGCATGTACACAGACAGCAGGTTACAGTTGGCACGCAGAGTAGTCAACTTGTTTATTTAGCTTGACACGTCTTGGTGGGGGGAGGCCTAAAGTCATAAACTCATTTAGGTAACTGTGAACCGGCACAACAGGTGTAGTCAGGTGCTGGATGGAGGTTTACTGTTAGTGTTATGGGTGCAGTTTACAGCTCGCAATGTGTGCAGTCCAAGAGTGCGTCACTTTCACGCAGGGATACAGGAGTTATGATGTTGCTTAATGTTTAAGCGAAACAGAGAAAACAACTCCCTACTTCAGACAGTGCCAAAAAACATGCAGATTAAGACATTACTTTGTTAAACAAATTGCCAAGTAAATAGGATTCACTGAAGAACTATAGTGAAAATACATAAAACAGCTTTACTTAACTATATATAGTGTTCTTTAGTATGTTTATTATGTGAAAAACAAGGTTGTCCTGCTGTGCGATGAAAGATAACATTTAGTCCATGTATAGCAGCAAAATGAGTCCTAACTGAATATGCTTTTGTATAACCTGCCTAAAAGTATATAACAAGTTATTTTTTTGTGAAAATGTTTTATAGAAGAATGTGATTGTAAGGAGACTGGATGTCTGGGTGAGCAAAATTACGTGATAGGTGTCACTTTTCTTAAATTGTGGCAATACTAAAACAAAACATTAACAACTTTAAGTGCTGTGTTGTTGTTCGTAGTACAAGTCAACATTGGGACTAATGTAGTCTGTGCAGTTGTGGTCAGTGTGTTTGGCAGGTGAAAGGCTTTCTGCTGTCTTGTGTTATGCTCCCTGTGATGCAGTTCAATGTCAGATCCTCTTCACTTCCTGTTTAGGTTTTACTCTGTGGTTTTTTAGCATGACTGTTTCCTCTCTCGCCATGCAAAGGGCACATGTACATGTTCTGTTGAGATGTTATGGTGAATTGTTTGTCTATTCCAGACGGAAGAGTGGGAGCGTGTTTTCTTTGGCCTTGGACACATCTATTGTACATTGTGGCTGTAGTGCAGTTTGGTTTTGCATGCTAGATGTTTTGGAAACGAGGAGTAGATATTTCCAGGCTGTTCAACAACAAGTGGTTGTGCATAATTGTAGAACTGCATTCCTAAAGGGGAATAGTGCCTGTGTGAAATATCCTAAGCATTAAGATTAGCCCTTTGTCTTGTCCCATCACCACTTTTGTCTTCAGTTCCCTTTGGTGGCTGATATGACTTTAAAGGCATTTTTAGTAGTTGCATTGCTTTCTTCAAACATACTCACAGTAAGAGCAAGTTGTCTTTACCTGATGTCTGTGTGTGTATAATCTTAAAACTCTCAAATCCTATTTGCTTTACAAAGCGAAGCTTATAGAAAGTAAGTTGTTTGAAGACTCTTCCAGAGCCTGCCAGTTTAATTAGCCCAAATCTAATCAGACATCAGCAGTTCTTTTTTATCTCTCTGTGCTGTTGCTCACACAGCAGAAAAAACACGCAGCTCACCATGTCCTGACTTCATGCATCTGTTCTCCAGCTTTTGTTCTCTACGATGTGAGTTGACCTCTCATGTGGCTATATCGTCCCATGGAGGTGAAGCTCATTAAGGCCATTTAATTTCACAGATCTGGCATAGATTTGTACTGTGAGATACTGCTGTCGCTTTGTTCTGGGAATTATAACACCCATCATAGTTTACTGCAGCAGTATTAGGCTACTCCTGTTAAATTAATTGCCATAATATATAGTGTTAAGTACTTTACAGGTAACAACAAATGTATTTATAGCACGAATGAGACAGTAAAATATAAAACAGTGAGCGGAAATGACAAATGGTAAGACATACATAAAGCCTGTTTAATAAGTGACTCAAAAGGCACTAATATTCTTAACATACTAATGTATCGCAAGCACTGGAAGCTACAAATTTATGAAACGTGCCATTAATTTATTCACCAACTAGTCTCTCATTTAATGTTCATGTTTGGCCACAGCATGTGGTGATGCAGAGGCTTATTTTAAGGTTCAGCATAGTAAGCTATAGGTTAGAGTGCTTCTATTTCTAGGTAGGGCAGACATTAGCCACTGTCAAATTTAGCTCAGACTGTTCAGTGGTGGGTAATAAACTTGTGACTGATGTATGGGAAACTATGACACAATCAAGATGTGTAAAACTGGACAAGCATTTGACTCTTCTTCTTGGTACTGTGGTTGATAAATCTTGGTGCGTTATAAATTCTCACAACGCCTGCAGTTTTAATGGCATAGGTTATGTTTCAGCTGGGTAATCGTAATTTCTAGAAGGTAAAATTGCCACAACTCAGGAGCACGTAATTGATGTCTTGGGCTTTTTATGGAGTATTAAGTGGGCTGTTTCGTGTAGCATAATATCCCTGATTTAAGTCAAAGGACACTTGATATAACAAAGCTGAGGGTAGATCTGTAAATGCAAGATGAAAAACTTCCTTATTAGCTACATTAAGGATTTGTTAGCATAACACTTTGCATATGCATGTAAAGACCCTTTGACAGTAGCTCTTTCTGCCGTTAATCCAAATTAAATAGCTATCACCCAGCTGCTACTCCTTTTTATTAAACAAGTGTTCTAAGATAGTAAAAAAGATATTAAAAGATATTCCTCGCCAGTTTTTTGCTTGGAAGCCTTGTTTTACTCATGGATGACTATTCACAACATGACACTAGCATGGTCATGTGGATAGCAATAAAGCTATCCGTGATCATAAAAGTCCACTTAGCTGATGTGTACTGCAATGCTGAGTTTTAAACTGTAGTTGGGACATAGTATGTTGAGTCATTATTGACTCTGGGCCAAGGGACGGAGTATAAAGTGTTCAGAATGTTTTCATATTTCGTATACGGATAACGACAGTCATGAAATTAGCAAGGGAAAGCTTCTTGACAAGCTTGGAGTTCACACTGAGGGGCTTGAATGACACAGGAAATGCTGCCACGATAATTGAGGGTTGCGTGTCATGCTCTATGAACAATGTTGCAAGAACAGCCAGCTAAACATTTTATTTTTGTTGCAGCTGTAAGTGAGAGCATTTACTTTCCCAGCTTGTCTGATAGTATTAGTTTTTAGTTGTTTTGTTTTTTCTTTTCTTTTAGTTAATTTACCAACCCAGAGGCATATAGTTCAGCTCAACTCTAAGTAAACATGTTTGCTCTGTGACGGATATACATGCTTCTAAATTAATATGATTAATTGGTTTGTAAATGCAGAACAATTACAGCTCTGAACTCTGATTGGTAAGTGCTACCAGCTCCCTTGGACTGAAATAATGCACTCCTGCTGAGTGGAGGTATTCTAGTCAGCGACTCGGTTCAAATACTTCAAACCTGCCTGAATGAATAGATAAAAGCAGTTGTTTAGAGAACATGCCAATCAAGACCCTGAGACTTGTTTTGATATGTTAATTGGAGCTAATCCAAAGCCACCCACAGACACAAATATTGAGGGGTTTATTCTCAGTCCTAATTTTGGCTTCGTCTTCTTCAAACGTCCTGTGCAAAATATTTCGACATCCTACTTTTGCTGTGTGAATGAGCGAGTGTCCGTTAAGACCGAGATCATTATTTTGTGATTGTCCTTGTCGTAGCTGCATGTGATCTTGACAGCTCTCCTCCCCAAACAGCTGCTTTTATGAACCAGGTTTGCATCATTTGAATGGACACTCCCTGTGGAATGCCTGCAGTCAGCATGTTTGTTCAAAAGCACCATGGGTGGCCTCACTGGCTGTACCCAATACTGAAAACTTGTTGTTGTGATGCATTGCAGTACTTTTATTAACAGCATACATCACTGTTTGGCTCTTGTGTATCGATGTATTTGACTAAACACAAGGAACTAAGGTTTTGAGAGTTGAGAGTATGTTGTGATCCTATAGATGTCTCCAGTTTGATTTGGTGCTATATAAATAAAATAAAATTGAGTTGAATTGAATAAGGAAATATTTTCATTAATTCATTCACTATTTGTGTCATAATAGTAAGTCGTAAAATCCTAACATGGCGTACATGCTGGTTGCAGTCTCGCGTAAATCCGACGGGGGCAGTAGTTTGGTTTAAGGGCCTCACTAACTATTTATGCTGTCGTTCCTGCTGTTTTTGTTGTGGTAGAACCTCCTGTGTAATCAGTAACATCGTTATCATTTTCTTATCGGATGACGGCATTCCTTCTTCTAACACTGTGCAAAAACCAGAGGTTTTCCACTTTTTCTTCTGCTTCTAAGAACGAACGTTAACAAAGAAGAGGCAGGGAGGATTAGGTCCTCGCCTGCCCCCGTTTGGCTGACCTTTTTAAACCCCCCAGACACACAAATTAAGTGGAAGTATGTAAATAGTAGTGTTGATGATGTGGCTGTAAACTACGTAGATACATTGGTCTACAGCAAGTATACCTCTAGCCCTAGTAGGCACAGTTTAAAAGTGAAAACCTGCTACTGCTGTTGTTTAGGTTTGGTAACAGCCCTACATTTCTACTTAATAGACCTTGTGAGAGACTACCAAGAGTAATTTCTTACTTCTAATTATAGTAAATGGCTTATAAAACAGATACGATTTAAATAACACACTTCTGTATGAATGTAAAGAGAGACAGAAAATGCTTTAGAAAATGGATGCGTTTTAGATTAAGTGTAACATTTATTATTAACCAGTGGAGTAAAGGACATTAGCCCCAAATGTCACAATAAAGTGAGTCAAAGGGAGTTTCCCTAGTTTTAAGGGTTGTTTTTCTCTTGTTCACTTTGCACTGTCAAGCAAATGACACTATGATTAAACCCCACATCATGTAAATCAAATTACACAACCATCCGGCACAAGCATTTATGGACATTCTCCAAAGTGCAGTCTTAAGGAAAAAAGAGAACGAAATGAAACAATCATTGTTTATATCAGTGCAGCTCTTGGTAATAAAATTAAAGCGAACATTCATAATTCAAAGCAAATACAAGAGACGGAAGTAAAAAACACAAGATGTCGAGGAGAAAACTATATGATAAGTATAGTTGTATATGAAATGTGCTTGTATGAGAAGTTTTAAAAGGTTGGACAAGTCATTCCAATCTGATCATTAGAGCTTAAGGATATTCAAATTACAGAAACATAATCAACAGATGTTTTTAAAGCAAATGCAGTATAATTACGACATGTTTTCAGGTGGCAGCCTTTCAAATGAGATGTTTTGCTGTGTCTTTGTCATTTATGTATTTATTTTTATGTATTCTTTTAGGGGACTTTTGGTCAAACAAAACATGACATTTGGAGATGTCCTCTTGACTTTCTGCAAGTCTGCAAAGGTGTAGTGGGAATTTTTGGACCTTTTTGAATGTTTAAATGATTTATTAATAGGTCATGAACAACAACAAAAGTCTCCAGATAAATTGATATAAAAAATTTCCCCCATTTATACCCTAATGTCTTTTCTTTCTTGTCCTAGCGACCTAACAAGAAAGATGCATATTCACCATATTTGTCTTTTATTTATCTGCTTATAAACGTGTTTAAATGGCTGTTCAAGAAGAAACTCAATAAAAAATAAACTTCGTAGTGAGTGAAAATTCAGACATATCCTGGCAATAAGAGAATATGTTTTGAAATCAGCCTCCTATGTCACATTGGGGAAGATTGGGGAAGTGAAATTGCATGATGTTGTCAGTTTATTTATTAGCTAAAAATCCTTGCAACACATGTGTCCACATGTCATCATCATGTGTGGCTGATGAAAATGTCTCCTGTTTGTTACAACCTGCCTGCCAGAAACCGTGCGCTGTCTCTTTAAGAGGCTGCACTGGTGCTTTGCCCTGTGCCTCGGGCATAGTGTTGGGAGGTAGGAGGGAGAAGGGGGGAGGTTGTTGATGGAAGGGCAGGCTCTGATTGGCTGGGCCCTGCTGAAGGCAGTGACATCACATGGAGGAGAGGCCCTGGTGTAAAATAACATCTCCTTTTATGGGACGAGGAGGACTGTACCATTCTGAGAGAGGAGGGGGGGGTGTGTGTTTCCCTTGTAGTGCTCCCTCAGCACTCTTCTCCTCCCACATGATTGATTCCCTAATTGTCCTGTGAGGCTGTTTTATAAATTATTATTATTATAAATTATAATATTGTTATATTGTACTTATTTGTTTCTAGTTCATCATCTTTATAAACATCTTTTCTTGCTTTATGTTTGACTTGTCTTAATTTAGAGTTTTTTGCTCATGTTTTGCTGTCTCTTCTTTGATTGATGTGTAATTAGATATGCTTCTTGTATATTTTAGAGACAGAATACACAAACTGCAGAAGCAGTGAAGTTGTTGACGGGGTTTAAAGTTTTCAGCGTGGGTGGCAATTTGTTAGAAAGTTTGTAATGTTTCATTTTATCTTTTTACGCTTATTATTTTACCCAAAAAGAAAGTATATGTCCATGCCATTCAACACATATAATACCTAAAAGTGCCACTAGTGCAGACAGTCAGCTTTTGTATCTATTTTACTCATTTGTTTTACAAATTTATCGTTATTATGGAATTATTACTTATATGCCATAGGTTTTGTGGCATGTAAATAATAACTGGCATAGATACTTAAATGTATCTATGTTTGGGATGTGTCTGCGTACTGTTAATATTTAAATTCATGTGAGTTTTATAGAAATATGTGATTTACAGTAGATTTCACACACCAAATCACACCTTGTTCACTTGAGTTAAGAAATGAGAAGGCAGCTAATGAAATCTGCCAAATCATCTCCGTCATGCATTGGGTAAACTGCTGGTTTATTTATGTGAAATAATGTAGTAAACAAATGTGAGTCTATCAGAAGTGGTCACTTATTTATATTTTGTTTGCGCATCATAGGAACAGCTAATAGTGTGTTCATGTCATGGCAGCAGAATGGGAAAGATTAAAATGTTGAAATGGTTCATACAGTAGTCCAAGATGATTATTGTCCGTCACGTTGTTGTTGTGCTATTAAAGCTACTCAGCTATATTAATTTGGATAAGTAGCTTAGCTATTAGCTTAGATAATAATAGTAGTTATAATAGTTAGGCTGTTATTGTGCTAGCCAAGTATATATTACAATATTGATACAAATAAAAATTTGTGCGTATACCTATTTAAAAAGATTATTCAAGGTGAAGGTTTTCTGTCCCAGCTGCTCATAATAATAGTTTAAATAAAAATATTAGAAAGTCAGCGGGATTTGCGTTTGGAGGCCAGTTTGTCTCGCCAGTCACTGCAAATTCCTTGCCATCATTACTTCTTGCTTGGTTGTGGCTCTGAGAGTTGTGCTCGCACCAGCGCTTCTGTCAGATACTTAATTAACTGTGATGAAGTGATTCCTCTAGTCCTTTCTGAGCCGTTATTCCTCATAACTGAAGCTTAAAATTGGCCCACAGTGTTGCATTTAAGACAAGAGGCACCGGTAGGACTGTCTGGCAGTCATGTTTACTTTACGTTTATGATACCTGCCAAATCGCTCATTTTTATAACACCTTACTCGTTCAAATTCACTCCCAGCATTTACACACCACACACACTCACCCTTTCTACTTACCCACCCCCCCATCCTCTTTTCACCTCAGTGGTTCTCCACACATGCTCTAACCACACCAAGAGAAACAAAACCTGTGGCTACCTCTAGAGTTCACTCAGCATGCGACTCCCCCCGCTGTTTGCCGACATGGTATCTCCCGAGAACAAGGAGTCACCTCCCCTCCCTAATTCAGATTTGTCTCCACTCCAAGGAAATACACTGTATCTTCGCAAGTCGAGTTAAAAAAAAAAACAACCTGTAGTTACTCTTACAGCTGGGCGCCCACACAGTAGATACTTCTAGAAAGGTTGTCTTCTCTGAAGGAGGTTGGTGTAGAAACTTAGGCTGACAAGTCATGACGAGAATACTTCTGAATCCCTGGGAGATCCTCTGAACCCTCCTCCCCTCCTTCCAATGTTTCAGTGGTTGGGGCCATGGCCTCTCAGTCAGGGTAAGAAATGCACAACTAGTTGTCTGCTTTACTTTTTTCCCTTGGTGTCCTGTAGGAATAAAGCACTTCATTTTGTCTTTCTCTGTCTATATTTACATTTGTACAAGTCAGAGTGAAACACTTTGGTTGGTCTTATGTAATGGCTGTGTCACAGAAGCCCAGTCCTGTTTTCATGGTGCTCAGTAACCACCAGTTCTTCCCTTTTCTTGTGTTGGGGACGTGGCTTGCTGTTATTTTGTGACTTAAGAAGAGACAGATGAGTTGATTAATTTAGGTAGGGAGTGAATTGCCATTTCAACTCCACAGACTTTGACCTTTTTAGCCTGCCTTATACTGTGAGGAAACATAGGTAGCCATTACAGTCTCATAGTAATACATTTAAACTCTCTGTTGTGTTAGAGGCGATTTGTTTAGGCAAATCTTTCTTCTTTGGTTTGAAACTATCTGCCTTGCTTACTCTACGATGGTGGTTACTGATCCACTGTTTAAATCAACACTCTACAGGGCTCGGGCCTTAGTTGTAGGCTTGAATAAATACTGTAATCGAGGCTCATGTATGAGCTGTGCCTCTACCTTTTTATCTTTAAACAAGTAAAATATAAATTAAAGTTTGTTCGTAGTGATTCCCGCACAGGCCTTTTAGTGGAATTAAGCACTAGTGTGTAGCTTCCTTAAAGCCACAGGTAAATAGCAGCTATATTTTTGTTTATTGCGTCACGTGTTATTTGTACGGCCCACTATTTCAGCTGCTGCTCCTAGAAAAACAATATGCTCAGTTTGACTCCACTTAACTGAGCTTAGAAAATTGATGCTGGGTTTACTATGACTACAACTGGCCACCATGCTGTAGTAGTTGCTTTGTCAGTTTCTTTCTATATTGCATAAGATTTTCTAGTAGTGACAACATTTTTGTGTGCCCCCTGTTGTGCTTTGTAATGCTAGGCCACAGGCGCACGCACAAGTTTCCATCCTCCATATAGTAAACAGTAAACAGCACAGCGATAAATACAAAAGTCTGTTAGGTTGAACTCTTTTTGCGCACATGTAGAACCAGTTTCTTTTCAGAAACTGTTCTTGATATGCCACAACACCAAAATGAGTTAACTTAGGAAGTTAGGACAAAACAAGGTTCATCCCTAAATGTCACTATTTATAAGGAGAGTTCTCAGTTTTTTGTTGTTGTGATGAAGCCTTTTGAATGTGAGGTGAAGCTTCTTCCGGAACTTAAAACCGGTCCAGTTGCCACTAAACAGCAGCTTTGGGATGCATATGAGTGGAATATTTACAGAAAGGCAGTTTATGATTCATGTACGGTGAAGCCAGGTTAAGGTTTTGATTTTCTTTTATAGTAACATGATTTTTATTTGTGGCCCATTAAAAGACTGGTTGAGCAACATGTTTCCCATATTTATGCCTCTACTTGGGTACTTGGTGTACTTTGTCATGTCTTCAAAACCAAAAGTACACCAGTGTAACATGTAAGAGAGCCTGTGTTTAAGCGTCCTGTTAGATAGTTGTATGAGAGGCTCTTGCTAAACTTATAAAAATCAACAGATCGGTTGATTTAGTTGAACAGTTAGTTGAGCTTGGGCATGAGTAGTGTTTACAAACAACTCTGAGCCCAGGGCATTTTATCATTAGTGCTATGCTAACGCACAGGCCATTCACACAGTGGTTCTTTAAAACTGACAGGCTCATAAACATGTCTAAATACCAAGAGACTCTTAAAGCAGCCTTAGTATTTTAATCGTTTGGAAATGAAGTATTTAGACAAAATCGCACCATGCTACATTTACTAGCATTGTGGTTGCTGTAAACCATCCACTCTGTTTGCTGAAGTGGGCAGTTGTTTTCTGCACAAAGAGGTCAGCGGTCACGTCAGTTGTAGCACGTTTGAGCAAATTCCTTATTTGGCACTTTTAGTCCAAAAGTGTCTTTAATTGACAGTTTTCAGTCTAAACTTGGTTCTTAGCTGTGCTGAGTAAACCCAGTCCAGAAATGCAGCAGTGGGATGGTGATGGAGAGCCCAAATATTTTTTTCCTTCATTTCTTTACATGTCTGCTGATGCAACTGTTGCTAATGGTGTATGTCTTCCTGACTTTTAGTTTAACACTGCCTAGTGCTGGTGTGTAAATCAGTTTGGTTATGAGTAACAACTGATACTGGTGGTGTAAACCGGGCAGACGCTTGGCGAAGAGCTGTGTTGGGAAATTACTGGTATCTTCCTGATAGCCAGTCAGACATTGTAACAAACTTGGTACTGCTGAGTTGCTGACAGTTGGCTTATAAAAGTAGTACGTAATCAGTAGTCTTGATCTGTTTTCATGTAAGACGTGTGCCATGTCTTACAGGAAACTGATAGTTTCAGATATGTAGCCTTATTTCTGTGCTTTTAACATCTCTAGTTTGTACTTCCCTATGCATAGTGTTTTTTCCCTTATCTGGAATCAGTTTCCTGTCTGCTTGTTTTCATCTTTTCAGTCGCACATACTAAGATTTTCTTGTGTTTATAATTTAGGAGTAGACTGTGTATTTGCTGCATGATCACTTTTTGTCAACCTCAAAATCATTGTCGCTGACGAAGCCTGAAGCTGTCGACTTGGAGCAAGAGACGACACGCCTGCCTGGCTGATAATTTGCTTGTTTCTAATTTCAAAGCTCTGTGGTTGCTTTCTTACTTTCCAAACAAAGTGCACACTTTGTTCATTGTCAGACGAGCTCTTCCTAATGAACACACACTTGTTCCCGTGCTTTGATATTCTAGATTTTGTGTGAAGTTTTATCTTTAAAAAAAAAAAAAAAAATAGACATTGTGCTCTTTCTTCCATCACATGTTCATGCGTTTGGTGTTGTTTCTTTCTCTGGTGTGTATCCATGCATCCAATTAGGACTGCCCTTGAATAGCTTTTATGTTTGTACCAAACACATTATGTTCGGAAGGACATTCAGTTCAGGAGGACAGGATGGTATGTTTAGTTACCAGTTAAGGAGGCAATGGCTCCAAGCTGTAGTTTGACAGTGGTAGGTTATTATTTACTTTTTATGACGGTCTGTTTTATCTTTATGCTATTTCTGGTAAGAATTGATTTGATGCCAATAGGTGTCATGGGTGCTTTTTTTTCTTTTCCAAAACACCAGTATTTAAAAAAATGTAAGTTTTTAACTTGGTTTTGTTTAGTGAGCTGGCAGTGGTTACAAATGTCATAAAGAAAAGCCATTAGCACTTTGAGCATGGGTTCAAATTTACATTGACCATCTGTACAAGGAGATTATTTGCAGTAGAAGTAGGCTACTGCACAGTGTCTAGACCGGCCTAAGCCTATTAAAGTCTACTTTCTCTACAGATCATCTCTGTGATCTGCTCTGTTTGCTGTGTGTGTGGTTTCACTAATAATGGTGCTGTTTGTGGTGTGCTAAAAAACTGACTCAAAGTACAGGCTAGAAAATGGCAGCTGGACTGTTAGCCCCAGCTTGTGCCTCTGATGTATTACATACACTAGAGTTGCTGGCTCTCTGGATTCACCGTAAAGCAGTACATGACATTTCCAACTCTGGAGTCGTTTCTAACAACACTCGCTCAAATTCTGAAGGCATTTCCTGAATCCTCATAAGCTCTTCAGAGTCAAAAACATTCTGGCTCTGTCCTGGAAGAGTATTATTTGTGTTTTTTGTGGAGAAGAAATTGTCATCCCTCTAAAATAATACTTTTCCATGACGGAACTCAGTTGTTTTTCTACTCAGACCGTCTCGAAGGGCTATGAGGGTTGGGGAAATACCTGTAGGATTTGGTGAGTGTTGTAAAAATGTTTCAGAGTATCCGGAGAGTTCACACTGTGACGTCAATGTATGTAATACATTGTAATACATACAGAGGCACAGGCTGGGGCTACTGGGCTGTATGAATTGCTGTGAACAGATGGAAACTTGAACAAGTTGTTATGACTTCATCACAGCAGGAAAAAAGAAAATTGATTGGTAATGTTACTTCACTTTACGTAAATACTTGTCAGGTGTTTCCTTTATGCAGGTCTCACTTTCGCAGCACAGCCTCTCTATAGAAATCTTTGAAGCCATGAATCTGTAATAAGTCTGTTTATGGTCTCTCCTGTTTTTTGTTTTTTTAAAATCCTGACTTGTTGTTCTGTTTATGTTCAGCAACATGAACCGTGAGGACCGGAATGTGCTCCGAATGAAAGAAAGAGAAAGGAGAAATCAAGAAATCCAGCAGGGAGGAGGAGAGGCCTTTCCAGCGAATTCCCCTCTCTTCCCTGAACCCTACAAAGTGGTAAGTTTACTTTACCTCACAGTTACTGTTCACATGTAATTGATTAGTCAGGTTAGAAGGATGTTTAGCAGCGACAGGAAGTGAGAACTGCACATACTACCAGAAGCATTGATGTCAATAAAGCTTTGTCATCACTCATGTCAATGCCTTCATGCTTTGCCTGCTTTGTTATACAGCTAACAGGAATGTTTAGCTTCAGGCTTCACGTGTGTGTGTGTGTGCGCACACGAGCGCTTTCTGTAGCATTTAAATGACTTCATTCCAGTTAGAAAAAATCTTAGTAGTTGGAAGTTGATTATTTGTTTTCCCTAAATTCTTGATGGAAACATTTTGTTGCTGCCGTAATGAAAAAGGATGAATTGCACATTTTGTTTGGTCACTGTAACTTTCGGCATCCTACACTTTTGGTTTAGTTTTGAGTTCATGCGATGACAGCTAAACAAAGCACAGTTTGCTTTAATACCCATGTGAGAATTGTTATGTGACACATCTCAATAAGTCCTTCTGATCAAGACTTCCCAACTTCTTTTAACCAACATGATCTCACATGAATTGCATTAGGCTGACACAAAGTAAACAAGAGTTAGTTAAACTGACACCTGTTCTTACTTAGCTCTTTTGTAGTGCAACTGTACAAAGTAAACACAAGAACTTGGCAGCTTCCCTCCACCTGCGTCCTTCTCCTGTGCTCATACATACACACACACACACTGATATAGGCCAACTCCCAGTTCCCACCCAGCCAATATAATCATAAAGAGGATTTTATTTCTCTGTTCTCGTCTAATCTTTGCCATTAACCAGATTGCAGAGGTAAGTGGCTCTTCTCCTTAGCTAGAACTAGTAGTGAGGAATGTGTCCTGACAGGTTGGGGATAGAAAGGGTACCAGAGGTGAGCAATGAGGGCTGGGGCTGCATGTTTTGAGCCACAATAATGAAAGGTAAAAGGCTGACTTTGAAGAACAAAAGGTCATTGACCTTTGAGTTGGGGAAAAAAGCATTTGCAGTAAATTATTTCACTGTTCACTTTAGCTGCTCTGATTTGGAAAAACTGCTTTTAAGTTGACATGTTGTCTCCTGCTTAGCCAAGTCTCATGTAAGCTCCACTCTGACTTTTCCCCCTCTGTCATGCTCCACTAAGTGGAAGTTTACTGTGTTCTGCAGTAAAGGCCATGTGTGCACACAGCTGCAGCTGTGGCCTCCCAGATGTAGACCAGCAGAGCAGTAACATTTTATGGTGCAGTGTTCACTCTTGTAATTCGGCTACACAGAATGAAGAGCAGAAAATTATGCTCTTTTAATATTAGAGCCACATAAAACTGCTTTTACAAAGCAAAAAGAAATATTTTTTTGTCCCAAGAACCACACAAATTAGACAAATTAGATGCTAACAAGTTAAAAGCTGATGACCATGGTTGTCGTTTCTCCCTGTGAAAAGAAAACAGAGGGAATTTTGAAGATATGGCGTTCAGCATTTTGTGTTTGTAATTTGCCGTTTGAAGTGATGTTGGAAGGCTTGTGACTGGAAGGAAAATACTGCTTTGTGGGACAGGAACCAAAAGTTGTTTCTGAAGTCAACAGGAATGTGTATTTCCTGAGGTCCTAAAAATGTTCCTAAAGAATGTTTCAGCCTAAGAACCCTAAGAAAAAGTTTTGTCAAACGTACATTTCAAGACAGTTTTTATCAATTTTCAATACACTATGCACAGCACAATGTATGTAAATTATGTTACTTGTATGTAACACAAAAGTTACTGTAAACGGTGCAGTTGTTTACCATGATTGAGCTGTTTTTAATAAACCTCAAGAATTTACTTGTATCTTAGTTTTTAGCATTAACAACCTTTTAAAATTCCGTTATAGTAATGCTTATTTTTGCAGTCATAATAAAGTGTGTCATTTATTCTTGTGCTGCAAAATGAAACCAGACCTCTCTTTAAGAAAAGTATGTGATGCTACACTTCACCAGCTACACACATGTGAGTCAGGTCGTGCTAGTAGGAGGTAGTGGAGTGCACGTTATGACCAAGCTAGTTACGTTTCCTGCTACAGATAACGGCTTGTGTTTCCACACACCCTGTGTGAAGCTGTCAGACAAAACAGAGGTGTGAGGCCTGATGTCAAGCTGGATAGTCTGCAAATACTTCTGTTGCAGGCAGGTCGGCTGGAACCTGTGGACTCAAAGTGATTGATTAACTCGGTGCTGAAGCTATGGTTGGACGCTTATCTGAGTTCACAGATGGGTGTGGGCTGATCTGGCCCCAGCTTGAATAAACTGGTTGGTTAGGCCTCTTTGTGTGTTTGTGTCACATTTCATATGTTGATTATTTTAAATGACTATGACTAACTATTGACACAGGATTTTTTTTTTTTAAAAAAGGAAAAAAAGTTTTTCTTATCTTAGAATAAAACAAAACCTTTGTGTCTTACACTTAGGACTCATTTTAAGATTCTGTTTATTGCTAATACTTTTTTCTCCATTTTCAATGTTTTGTTCATGAAAGACAATTTGAGCCCTTTATGACTGGTTTCTCTTCTACCCTGTTCTCCCCTCTCTGCTTTCATTTCTCTCTCATTTCTCAATGAATTTTCCCTCTTTATTCTTTGGCTTTTGCTTTAATCATCACACTGTCCCCTACCTTTTCCTTCCATTTTCTTTTTCTCTCTTTAGTCCAGCAAAGAAGATAAATTGTCCAGCCGTATCCAGAGCATGCTGGGCAATTACGACGAGATGAAAGAACCGATTGGTGATACACTTCCAAAGCTCAGTGGTAAACCTTCTAACAGCTCGTCTTCCTCTGAGGAAAAGTCAGGCCCACCTTTGTTTGGTGGCGACCAGCGTGGCGTCAGTAGTGGTGGCAGCAGCCAGAGCAGTAAGTGGACTCCTGTTGGTCCCGCAGCAGGTGGATCTTCATCCCAGTCCCAGAAACGCTCGGGACTCCAGGGTGGGCACAGCAGCCAGCGGGGCAACGGGGGCAGTAGCAGCAGCAGCAGCAGTAGTAGCCAAAGACACGGGGGAGAAGTGCGGGAAAAGAAGTCAAGTAAACACAGCGCAGGGTCAGAACACTCAAAGTCACACACATCGAGTCCAGCCAAGGGTGCTCTCAGTTCCTCCAGCAGCAGCAGCCACTCGCGCTCCTTATCTGCCGAACAGCATCACAGCAAGGACCGCATCCGGTCCAAATCCCCACGAGACAGAGAGGCCAACTGGGACTCACCCTCCCGGGTTCACACCTCCTTCAGCAGTGCACAGCACTCAAGTCAGACCTTTCCCCCATCTCTCATGTCCAAGACCAGCTCCATGCAACAGAAGCCCACAGCTTATGTGCGGCCTATGGACGGCCAGGAAACTGTAGAACCTAAGAGCTCGCAGGCAGAAGGCTACAGTGGACAACCACATAGCAACACCATGGGAGAGATGAAGTCCAATGGCAAAGCATCTCTTTCCAAACTCAAGATCCCCTCACAGCCTGTAGAGGTACGTGATGATCTGCAACTGACTCTGCAGCTACTTTTCAGTACTCAGACGGTGTTTATGGGGTGCTTTAGATTTGTAATTGAATTAGTGAGGTTTCATGTAGTACAGCAGTGCCCCGCTCTGCATGTGTTTATAATTATTTAACACTTTAAAGCCCAGCCCAACAAACAATAGCCAAAACATCCTATTTTTTTTCATTGGAGTGTGTACTGGACCCTTTGCTCAAAAAATAAAGAAAACATTTTGAAATTATTTCTAAATATTCGATTTTTGATGTGTCATATTTGATACATCAGAAGTCTATGATAATGATTTAATCAAAAGATTTTTGTGTATCGAATATAATACAAATGGCATTACAGGGTTAAGCTCCCAAGCATTACACTGACAACAACTGTAGCCCACAATTTACTTCACTTGATACTTTCTGAGGCCTGAATAAAACACTACAAAAAAATAACATGCACTTGCAATAACAAATAGAGTATGTCATTTGACTGACTTACTGATGACCCCCACCCGTGAACTTCATCTTCCCAAAGGAAACCAACAGGGGAAAAAAAGGAAAAAAACCAAAAAAAACACAATACAGTATGAGTACCCAGGTTTTTTTTGTGAAACAGTCTATAGTAGCATAACGTTGGCGCGCTTGTTGGAGCTCATTTGAATCCTGTAGAAATTGTTCTGTCAGTACACATGGTTTCTTGCAGTTCACAAAGCTGTTATTTTTCAAATCAACAGTCCTGTGATGTCCCGAAGCTTTGATGGATAAACACCGTCCTGAGGCTGTGTCCATGTGCTTGAACAAACGTCCAAACACACTAATAAACTCTTCTCTCTCTTAGCGTAAAGTGTCCATAATTTCATGCTTTCAAATACATCATCTATACTCACTCAGAAGATTGGTGCAATGTGCAACCGTGTGGAAGCCCACATACCTGTAATGGTGGATAAATGACACAGACATAGAGTTTCTCTCGCATAAATGCAGTATGCCCCTGTGTAACACAAGAGCAAGGTCACATCATATACCGCGCCAACACATACAACACACTCCAGCCTAGCACACTACACAGCAGCTCTGTTGCTAACAAATCTCAAATACTTCTCAGCTTAGAAAGTTTACACTCGAAAATAAGTTAAAGAGCAACTCCAACCAGGAAAACAAAAACATATGGATTTCACAACAGTTTTAAGTAACTTAACATTAAATATCCAACAAAATACACCAAATGCAAATAGAACAAAAAAAGACATGTACCATCTTGGGGGTTATCTTTAAGAGAAGAGGAAGCCTGGCTCATCAGCAGTCTGTAAATACAAGTGCTTTTTTGACCTTATTTTTTAAATTTCAAGAACATTTTTGAAATACAAACAAAAAAAATCTGATGTAACTATGTCATAAACTACTTTTTGATAAATTCCACAGTCTTGATCAATGCTCTCTTTTCTTTCACATTTTGCTGTTTTGTAAAGTTTTATGTAGTAGTTTGTGGTGTGTATTTTTCACTGTTGTACAGCGATATTCTTCTCCATTCATTAGGTCTCTATTCAATTCAATTCAGTTCAATTCAATTTTATTTATATAGCTCCAATATAGTATATTATATATTATATAGTCATCTCAAGGCATTTGCCATTCAAATTCCCCCTGAGCAAACACTAGGCAACAGTTCAGAGGAAAAACTCCCTTTAAAGAAAGGAAGAAACCTCCAGTAGAACAAGACTCAGGGTGGGGCGGCCATCTGCCTCGACCAGTTGGTTAAGTGTAGAGATAAAAGAAGAAAAGATGAGAAAAGAACAGCAGTGCAACAACAATGATGTACAGAACATAATTGGAGTGCAGCAGCTTCTGTGTGTGACCAGCTAGGAGCTGGTCACCTAACCTGCCCCCATGGTTAGGACTGGGAGGAAGGATAAAATGAGAGAGTGAGAGAGGCACACAGCCTGTCTGCTTATGTGCTCACAAGAGAGAAAACAGAGGGTTATGGGAATGAAACAGAGAAATGAGTAAATAACATAAACTCGTCTACAGGACTACATGAGATACACTATAGATACTGGGTATATCAACTGATTGAGACTGCGTCCCAACCCACTACCAGGGATTGATAAAAGAAAAATGTATATAGAGATATAGAGACCTAAAGCCAGTGCTTCCTAATCTGCACCAGCATGTTAAGTGTACCACTAGAGAAGCAAAGACTCTGGACAAGGTCTACACAAACATTAAGCTAGGCTATAGGGCTAGACCACTACCTCACCTGGGCCAGTCTGACCATGTGTCTCTGCTTCTAATCCCTGCATACGCCCCCCTTAGGAAAACTGCTCTTACAATTTCAAAAATTGTAAAAACGTGGCCTGATGATGCCACTCAGCAGCTGCAGGACTGTTTTGAGAGGACCAACTGGGACGTCTTTGAAGATCCAGACCTGGAAGTGTTCACAGATAGTGTGCTATGTTACATTAAGAACTGCATAGACACTGTTACAGTGGACAAGCACATCAGGGTGTACCCTAACAGGAAGCCCTGGATGAACCGGGAGGTCCAGCAGCTACTGAGGGAGAGGAACACTGCCTTCAGGTCTGGCGACAGGGCTCTCTACAGCTCGACACGAGCCAACCTGAAGAGAGGCATCAGGAAGGCTAAACTGGATTACAAGAGGAAAATTGAAGGCTGCCTGGACAGCAACAACAGCAGGGAGGTGTAGCAGGGAGTCCAGCATCTGACCAACTACAGGACGACCCTCTGTGCCGCCGAAGGCGACTCCTCGTTGGCAGAGG
>OMLM01000014.1:60679-99719 GCA_900302695.1 Helostoma temminkii | reverse complement strand
AGAGTCCAAGGCGACAGCCACTGCATCTTCATTATCCCCAAGACTTTTGGGTAAATATTTTGTGGACTGATGAGACAAAAGTTGAAGTTTTTCAAAGGTGTGCATCCCATTATATCATGCACGAAACCAACACAGCATTTCATTAAAAAAAATCATATCAACAGTCAAACACGGTGGTGGTAGTGTGATGGTCTGGGGTTACTTTGTAGCTTCAACTTGCCATGAATTCTGCTCTTAAACATAAAATCCTGAAGGAGAGTGTCCATGCATTAGTTTGTCAACCTCAAGCTCAAGCGCACTTGGCAGCACGAAAATGATCTGAAACACACCAGGAAGTCCACCTCTGAACTTTGGAGAGGCCTAGTCAAAGTCTGCACTTAAATCCGAACAGGCCGTTAATGCTCAAAAACCCTCCAATGTGGATGAATTAGAACGATTCTACAAAGAAGAGTGAGCCAAAATTCCTCCACAGCGATGTAAAAGACTCACTGCCAGGTATGACAGACCTGCAGTTGTTGTTTTTACATAGGGCCAGGAAGGTTTGAACAGCAGCTTTGGATTAATAAATGCAATCATCATTTGAATACTGCATTTTGTATTTACTTGTATTATCTCTGTGTAATATTAAAATTTGTTTTATGATGATTTTGGTCTGAAAAATATGCAAAAAAGTAAAAAAAAAATCACAAAGGGGACAAACACTTTTTCACAGCAGTATACAGTAAATACATTGTGTCTTTCTAAACTATCAGTGTGATTCGCTGTGGTTTCAGCAAACAACATTCACCTGACTACAAGGGTTTAAATACTTTTCAGTTTTTGAGAGAGTATCGTCTCATGTCCTACTCCAATTTAGCTCTGGTACCACTCACACCACAAGCCTGAAGCATGATCAAGCTCGACCCAGAGTACACTTTTCAGTCAAAACTTGGCCATTTTGAGTTATTGGTCATTATTTCCCTGTGATGTATGACTACAGTTTAAGCTACATGTTGAATTTTTCTCATTTTTGGTGTATATGGATGGAATTTGAGTTTACCACTGAGCGATAATGAGTGGATCAGTCTGGTGCTGCTAAGAGCAGGAGAGTGAAGTGGGCAAGCGGCTTCATGAGCGAAGAGCGGAAATTCTCACTCCACTGACATCCTCTATTGGCAGCCATAGATTTCCATAATATCTTAAATCCAAAGCTGTTTTTAAAAAAAAAGGTACAAATGTTTGATTGCAGTTTGGTTTTTGCCCATTTTTCATTTGCTTATTTTTTTACGCTTTCTCTGCACTGCTGAAATTCATTTATCTTAATGTTTCCATTCCCGAACTTCAGCTACACCATCACTCATATTTTCTTCTACATGCATATATATGTTGCAATAAATGATATAGTTTGTTATAGTCTCATATATAATTTGATCCTTTTACTGTCTCATGTATGTAGACATATTTTCCCACACTCTGCTGCTAGAGGGAGACATCTGCCCCTCCATTACATGCCAGGGAGCTCTACGTCTGTCTGTCTGGCTGACAGTTGCCAGGCCAGCGGTCCGGTACGGTCCAGTGCAGCTGGCACTGACGCCTGCCCATCTGCCTGAGTTGACACATTCACTCCCACACCACTTGTCCAGGAGGACGAAATGTGCTGTGGTGTCCTGGCAAAGTTCCCCAAAATGTCAACCTGGCGTGACAAACCCATGTCGGCCCCTTGGCCCTCACAAGGCTGGTAGTGTTGGGCGATGGCCTGGATCAGATGGGGAGCCAGGAGCATGCCATGGTAACAACAACTGCTGATTGACTACTGGGGCGCTACCATCTTGTCCAGGGTGGATAGAGCTTGTTCGGTCAGGTACAGGATGATTGTTGTCATTACTGGTCTTGAACCTTTCAAAACTTACACTATTCAGAACCTCTTAGAGAGCAGCTGGACAGAATGAGACATCACATCTAGTAAAGACACTCTTTACTGGACAAATCCCATTGTATTAAAAAGAGATGCAGATGAAAAAAAAAATTATCTTGGAGCTTTTTTACCTACAAGCCAAAAACAATGAACACAGACAAATTACAAGCAGAACATATTTTGTGTTTTTTGAGCAGATGGTCTTGGAGGTGCTATGAGGGTCTGATGTTGGCTGACTCTGTCCTGTAGCCCCCTCAGGGCAGCAACTGTGAGTGGTCATTAACAAGGAGAACAGGCCAAGCCAGGAGAGAGAGTCTAGCAGTAGTTAACAGCCATTATCCAGTTAAATTAGTCTCTGTGCTAAACAGAAACAACTACAGCATTCCTACTGGTTGTATGGTTTGTAGGAGCAAGACATCACGTAAGCCCTTTGGAAAAAGACACATTGTTTTGCAAGCACATAGGGACAGAATGGGGAAAAGCGTATTTCTGCTCCACTGCTCACTTTTGCTGAATCTAGGGTTATGGCCAGGGCTGTCTGGCAGTTATCCGTACACCACATATCATGGTATGTGTGTGTGTGAGCAAGTGTGCATGTGTGTGCACAGTGGAACTGTAGACAGGTATGACAGGCTGACCTCCACATGTTACCAGAGAGAGTGTGCAGCCCAGCGTTACCTGTCATAATACGGCTGCCTGGAGCCCTGGAGCACCAGCCTGACCAGGCCACTGGGCAGCCAGAAATAATAGAGACTGGCAAGAGGGCAATGAGAGGTCACACGGAGGGAGAGAGGAGGAGCAGGGGAGGGACAGGGACATATGACAGGAGGACTGGTGGAAGGATGGAGGCAGGAGAGCGGGAGGGAGAGAGGAAGGAGTAATTTAATGTAGTGAGAAGAGCAGTGAGGACAATGATGTGGGAGCAAGTGGGTCAATCAAGAAGCACAGAAGATAAAAGAGAGGGAAGGACAGAAGGTGTCAGCTGTTCTCCCTGTTCATCACCTTCTCAAGACTCTGACAAGACCTAAACTTATATGTAAAGGCGGTGAGTAAAGAGAAGAGGAATTCAGGCTTTCCGAGTTCTCTATGTATGCCTGACACCCTCAAACCAGAAGAATAACAAGCTGTAACAAGACAGACACTTCATATCACTTCCCATTTGTATTGAAGTCCAGTTTATCTCTGTGTGCTGGAGCGTTCCTGAGGTGTAGCCACTCGCCTGCAGAGACAGAACAGCTGAATTCACTTAGCCAGGCTTGGCCAGCAATTAAAGGGCTGGATTAAGAGTTATTGCATTTTGTGTCCTGAGGAGGCGCTGCCTGTCATCTTGAGAGGTCTCATTAACATGGCTGCCGTGGGCTGTGCTGAGCAATGCCACAGGCAGTTAAAAAATAATGGAGACATTATCAACCTTAATGTCTTCTACCTGGAGTGAAGAAGATTTTATAATCACTATTGTGATGGGCCACGGGCTGCCAGTCGTGCAAAAGGGAAAGGTTGGATGAAGATAACCCCTTTTCTGACCAGACCCCTGTGTGTTTTTTTGATCAGCCACTACACATGGGGAGTCTGAGCAGCTGGATTTCATTAATTGAGTGCTGGCAACGTTCTGCTCTGGCGGCAGGGGTGAGTCACACTAGTGGGATTGGTCTCTCTCTCCCTGATATCATCTTCCAACCATAACTACAAATAATTATTCACTAAAATCCATTACCAGGGGTCAATCAAGTTCCCCAATCAGTTCTAAAGTCCAATTACTGGCGCCAAGGCTCTATTCGCGCCTTCCTGCAGATGAAGGCCTGGCCCACAGGCTGCCCAGTAAATTACACATAGCAAACAGTGGACTGTGCATGTGTGGGAGAGCAAGCTTCCTCAGGTGGGCAATAAAGCAGAGGTACATACTGGTCTCCCTGGGGCCTTCTGACCATACCATCTAGCAGATTTCACCAGGTTAAATAGAATTAGCCCATGCAATGAAACACACTTCGAATACCAACCACCAATCGCTCTACAGGCTAGAGAGCATGCAGCATGCACAGCAAAGCCTGGTATTAACATCCATCTCAGCGGTTGATATAATAAGACATGTCACAACGAGGGTCTTCTTAAAGAGGCTGCACAGTGACCCATCAGAGCAGCATAATGAGTGGGGTGTTACATGTACGAGCACACACACACTCACTAAAGGTTTCAATGCCGCTCTCCGACCCCATTAGCGCGTGGCTTCTTGTATCGTTTTGCAGCCGTCTTAAAAGTGAGCCCTGGGCTTGGAGAAAATGTTTCTCACACACTCGCGTGTCTCTACAGAGTGACAGTAGTGCAGCCAGCCGAGTCGGAGCAGGCGGGTGGGCAACGAGACTGGCAGTGTGTATGTGGCAAAGTATGTATGTACATACAAGATGTGTTGGAGGTGAGCAGGATGGGGGTTAACATGTGTGTAAAAAGAGGTGAGGAGGGTGGGCCAGTGTGGTGGCCAGCTGAGTGTGGAGTGTAACGTGTAGCAGGGACGGCATGAGACTTTGTGGATCAGCAGCCCATGACCGGTTGTCATCCTACACACCCACTGCTCCCAAATCAGCCTGGTAGTGGGGCCAGTCTGACATTTCCCTCAGTGTCAGGCTTCCCTCCTACGCTGATCTGATCAAAAAAACAACCAAACTGTAACATCGACCAACCAACAAGAAGCAAAACATAAACATCTGTCCATTCTACAGTATGCCTGTGTTATTTACTGACATTCGTAGGAGCCCCATTGTTCAGGACTCAATTCAGACTTTGAGGTTTCGCAGGGGAAAAGCTGGGTTTTTCTTTTTGGACTGAAATTACAACAGTATGAGGGTATCGTTTTGTTTTGTCCTGAGCCAGGAAAGCATTTTCACTTCAAACTGCTGACACAAAGAAAGGCTGTCAATGTGAGCCCCTCTATTAAACATGAAAAAACCTCATCAAAGAGCCTGTGTCTGTCCTCTGCTTACATTCAAGAGATCCAGCAAAATGCTAAACACATGTGGATGGGCCCTGTGTTTAGGCTAAAATGGCTGAACACGATCCGGCAGCATTTGAGTTAATCTTCCCTAGTGAAACCGCATGGTGTTGTTTACACTGGAGACAACTGTGTGTGTACTTATATGCATGCCTGTGTGTGTGTGTAGCTGCAGAACTCACTGTTCCCTTTTACAAAGCAGGAGCAGTTACAGTGTGTATGTGTTTGTGTCAGCATGATGGAGGAGAAGGGTGTTACTCAGACCTAATAAATCCATCTGCATTCAAGGGGCATTCTTTGTCTCATACGCAGGCAGAGCAAACGAGCAGTGACCTGGGAGCCTGTCC
Source organism: Helostoma temminkii (assembly GCA_900302695.1). Classification (NCBI taxonomy): domain Eukaryota; kingdom Metazoa; phylum Chordata; class Actinopteri; order Anabantiformes; family Helostomatidae; genus Helostoma; species Helostoma temminkii. The sequence continues at coordinate 94,495 of OMLM01000014.1, read as the reverse complement.
AGTGGCTGGGGGGGCTCAGGATCAGTTTTTCCAATCCAGCAGTCCAGGAAGGACAAGCTCGGATTAGTATTAAATTCATTCGATTTTCCTTTGAAATATATTTCCAAAGAAAGGGTTGAGTTTGAACACACAACCCTCCTTTCATTTACTGTACCAGGCATTGTTCCCTTTAGTGTGGCACCAAGAGTGAATGCTACAGTACCCTCTGCGCTCACGGAGAGTGGCAGCTGCTCATGTCCTCACCTCTGAGTAACCTGGCACCCTATGCAACCTCAATGAAGAATGGATGGAGGGCAGAAGGAGGAGGTGTTGGCACTGAGGGGACAGTTATTAGGATAATAAATCCAGAGCTGAATGGAATAGGGGAGTCCTCTTGTGGCTGATGACAGTACTTGCATCTAAACGGGTAGACAATACGAACACTTACTGGTGTCTGCTGCTGACTTAAAGAGTTTTTCAGACCATTCATCCCATGTTAACACTGTACCTGAATTTAATAAAATGGCACCAAGTTGTCTAAAGATGTTACTGGTCTCTTGCGGTTCCTTGCATGGGCTGTAATTCTGAAACCGAACTGACAGTACAAAAGGTTCGGGGCAGTAACTTGACTGCTTTAGTTAATTTAACGGAGACAAGGGATTTCAGAGAAATCCCTCTTTCCTCAGCTCAACTCTATCATGTGATCCACTATTGGTAATCTTCAGTGCTACGCCTGTATTTTCTGTTAAATGCTGGTTAAACATATTTGATGTATCCTGAATACTGTTCTTCCTCAACTTATTTAATCTATTTTTGCTAAATACTTTTTTTAAGAACATTTTATTTTGCCACTTCCTAAAATATTTTTGTAGTTTTCACAGGAATTTTAAGCAGGACAGTGTTTCAATGAATGTGGTGCCTGTGCATACATTATACAGTTCAGACATATGCTACTGGCACTAAAGTCTACTACTTTACCCTTAATAAAGCAGTAGCTCTGTTTTAAATTAATAAAGTAGCTGCAGTGGAGGTCCAAGTGTTCGACTTCTCTTTGTTTTTTAATCTCCGGTGGTGTCCAGGACTGTAGTGCATTATGAAGGCAATCCTGAAAATATTAAAAGTGTGTTTTGCCTGAATTAGAAGCGACTGCAAAGCTGACTCATTCAGAGGATACCTAGCACTGACATTTCTGGCTCCAGAGTGCAGAATAAATTTCATTACATCTTTGACAAATCCCAGGACTAATATTCGTAGAGGTTACATTAATCACTCCCCTTTTTCATATCATGAACAAACACAAAGAGAGAAAAGCTTGGCCAACTGTACAGATCAGATTTAATGTTATTAACTCACCCACTTAAGATTCACATCTTGCTCCACACAGAAACAAAATAGTGAATAAAAGACATTTTCTGACTTGGCGCTGACATGACTTTTGTTGTAAATTGGCACTGTATAAATAAACTTGAACTGAATTAAACTGAATTTTCATAGTGTAGTTGTGTTTCTTATTAGAGCAATGTCCACAGTAGAAACAAATAGCCTGATTCTCTCATAGACACAAAATGTGTGTATTAAAAATCAATCTATGGGCAAGAATGTCAGTGAAAACAGCTAATCGCAGATCATACTTCTGCTACAGTATTTGTCGTATCAGTATTATTGGCATGAAGAACACACCAGTTTCTCGTTCTGTTCGTGAAAGTGTCCAGTGTTGTGCAGTGTATATTGCTGCCTGCCCCAGTATCTTGTTTAATTGAGATAATCAGGATGGTGGCAGTAACACATGCAGTGTCTAACTCTTAAACACTGTCATAATGTTCAGCGTTTCCCTCCACTGTATTAATGAGAATGTGCCTTAAAGTCACACAGATATGGAAGCTTTCCACTGTGTCAGTCTTCTCTTGAAGGATGCTGAAACTGTGTTCCTGCCGTGCCTTCTATCTCAGGTATTTTAACTTTCTAACGATGTTTAAAAAGAGCAAACCACAGAAACAAGGTCACATATTCTCAGTGGTCCCCAATGTTTTTGTCTTGGCACTCAGTGGCTATGATCAGCAACATCAATCCTTTTCCAAGAGTACACAGCCACTGGTTTCTATGACAATGATGATGAGAAGGCTTTGAGAAGCAGGTCAGCAGCCAGTCCTGGAGAGATGGCTCCTTTGGTGACACTCTCCTCTAGCTGGGGTAGAGCCTCTTTGACTCTGGGGTGGTTTTGGAAATGGTACAGGACATTCTCCTGGATCAAACTCCACATCCAAACTTTCTGCTGGGCCCTCCGCCGGGCCTGCAGTTCACCGCTGGCTAACATGGCGTCCCGGTATGACTCCATCTTGGCCCAGACCTCTGGGATGCCCTCACCGCTGTGTGAGGAGGCACGCACCACCTGAGGAGGGAGTCGGGGGGAAGGGGTGTGGAACGCATGCGTGAGTTTTGGTCTTGGCAGTAAGGACAAGTTGACTGAGGATATCGCCAAATGCACAGAAGGTCACTGTCCAAACTTTATTCAGTATGGAAGGTTGTAAATGTTCTATTGATTTGTGCCTCGTGTTTAGCATCTCTATGGCGTAGCACGTTCTCCTTCAAGCCACTTTGTCCAGTTCATGGACAGTACTCTACAGGAAAACAAGGACATGTGACACAGGTAACTGCATTGTCCCACTGGTTTTGCAGCAAAACTGGACAGGTAAACTTTTCCCTGAGAGCAACAAACATCTGGAACCTACAATTATAAATCTTAAGATATGGTTTGAATCATTGCTGTAGCAGAATAGTTAAGACAAATAACAACCATGACGAACTGACTGTTGTCTAATAAAGACAAAAAAACAATTTTTCCTTTATAAAGGTTAAAATCTAAAATATATGTTCAGAATTATGTGGCGTTTTTGTAGTTAGCCTTGTTTATAGTGTTTAATATTAGTTTCATTATAATCATCTTTGTCAAGTTAATGTGCTGTGATTTTTTTTATCATTTATTTTGATTGCTAATGGTATTATGGACTTCAGTTAGTTTTGGCTGTGCACAAAATGTACTTGGGACAGCAAAAACATTTTAGTAGAGCGAAGTATAAAATACTAATTCAATCTCAACAGGATTACTGTTTTATGGACTTTATAATCATTACTGTGATTTTTCACTGACAGTAATAATCAGTTACAGTAGCCTGAACACAGGGCTTTTTTGAACCCGTTTGTATGGGTACATGTATTACAGCAGGGGCTTTAATTTACGTACAGGGTGCTATGAGTGTAGGCTGAGCGTCAGCCTCAGATATTATACTAGGAATTCAAAAAGGCCAGAGTATCCATTTAGGACCCATGGAACGGCTAAAAACAGCTTATATAAAAAAGTAATGTTTTTAATGATTTAATTTCACAATGGTGCTGATGTATGAAGGAGGAACAAAACAGTGTTGCTGAAAAATAAACCCCACAGACCTTCTGCGATCCCCAGGTTGCAAAATGTAATAAAATTACATGTATCATCTGTCGATAATTTCACATCAACGGGCAACTGGCAAAGTTAAATGTGACAAGCTATTAAATGTTGGTCAAAAAAGCCTTTGATCAAGGGACTATGAATTCTCTAATGACTAATTTTTATTTGAGACTGATGAATAAACAGGAAATCAAACATCAAAACAACAACACATCCTTTATTTACCTCTACTGGGGCCCATCTTTTCATGGTTTGATGTGATTTGTGCTGCCACCTTAGTGTAATGGTGAATTAACTGGGTGAACAGACTTATTACACTGTCCATTTCTAACATTAAACTATTCTGTTCACACTAATTTCAGCTTGACAATACACAGTGATGTGAAAAAGTATTTTATTTTTTACTTTTTTGCATATTTTCCCACACTTAAATGATCAAACAAATTTCAATATTACATCTGAATAATATAACCTAAATAAATACAAAATGCAGTTTTTAAAAAATGATTTAATTTATTAATTGAAAAAAGATGTCCAAACCTTCTTGGCCCAATGTGAAAAAGTAATTGCCTCCTAAACGTAACAACTGGTTGTGCCATCCTTGGCAGCAACTACTGCAATCAAGTGTTTGCGATAACTGGCAATGAGGAATTTTAGCCCGCTCTTCCTTTCAGAATTGTTTTAATTCAGCCACATTAGAGGGTTTTCAAGCATGAAGGGCCTGTTTAAGGTCATGCCACAACATCTCAATCTGATTTCAGTCCAAACTTTGACTAGACCACTCCAAGTTTTTTTCCATTTAAGTCATCCAGAGGTCGACTTGCTGGTGTGTTACGAATCATTGTCCTGCTGCATAAGCGTCTGCAAGTGCGTCTGAGCTTGAGGTCAAACTGATGGCTGGACATTCTCCTTTAGGATTTTCTGGTAGAGCGCAGGTTTTCATGGTTTCATTAATTATGGCAAGTCATCACATAGGGCCAGGCAGATTTGAACTTTTTAAAATTTTTCCCCCTTCATAAATAAATACAGCATTGATATAACTGCATTTTGCATTAGTATCCATGTATAATACTAAAATTTGTTTGATGACCTGAATTACTTGAAGTGTGACTAAAATCAGGAAGGTTGCAAACACTTTTTCACAGCACTGTAATTTAATAACACTTTTAATTTGTTGGAATTTTGCAACATTAGCCAGATTTATAAAATGAAACAAATCCTTACCATAGAAAGTATTCTCTTTTACACAGAACACAAGACAAGAACATAGAAATTAAAGAATTTGTGCATGTTGCGTTGCATGTGTTATGTTTTCATGCTGAGAAATGCAGACAATAAAGGCCAGACCGATGAGGACAGAGAGAGACTGAATCATTGATTATGTTACGGTAGGCTACACACGCAGACACAAAAGGGGGCAGATAGCAGAGTTAAGAACAAACAGAGAGAAAGAGACTATGAGACCAGCCTGTCAGCTTTTATGTGAGTGTGCAGTCGTCTAATCAGCGAAATGCATTACACAGGAGAGGAGTATTCAGAGCAGCAGGAGTGGGGGGTGGGGTGTAACCTGGCAGCTTGCCCGGTGGGCAGATGCTGCATTGGGCTGGTAAAACAAAGGGACAAGGCCAGGCAGGCAGGCGGGTGAGCTGGGACATGCAGGGAGGGGTGAGACACTGCAGCACTGAAACCATGATGCTATGACATCATCATCATCACCACCACTACCATCATCATCATCACTATGCTCCCCCTCCCTGACCTCTCAGTGGGATAGCTTGTTGGGTCCATGAAGCAGTAACACTGACCAGTAGGGCAAATGTTCAACACTTGTTAATTATGTGTTATTTTTAACGCCTAATCATTCTGGTGTCTCTTTCCCTAACACTGTCACATCCAACAGTCATTCTTTCTCTCTCACACTCTCACACACATACACACACACACCTTGGGGTTCCACGACTTGGTCTGTCTCCTGAGTAGCTTGAGAGCGCTGGTGTATTCAGTCTGGATCCTCCTGGCCGGCACCACCAGGTCTCCATCAGACTTTGTCACCACCACCAAGTCAGCCCTCTCAATGATCCCCCTCTTGATACCCTGCACACAGATTTTGATATTAAATGGGGTGGGAAGGGGGGAGGGTCACTTACTGCTGAAAACACTGTAAGTATAATAAGTCTGACACGTAGACACACAAATTAGTGACACATAAAAATGTCGTTCACTTGGAATGTGGTTTCATTTGAGGTTTTTGGATCTAATGTGCAGAAAATGCAACTGTTGTTTGTGCTTTTCTGGAAAAAGTTTTTCTTTTCTTTCTTTTCCAGTATTGAACAGAACATGTATCATTTTCATTTTGACAGGAATTTTCTGTTTCAGTCACATTTCAGTCATATTGTATCTTATTTTCAAGATTTAATCAGTGGAAATTTGTTTTCCTATTTTTAGTCAAAGGTTACCTTTCATCCTGCTGTTATGGACTTTATGAGGCTTTAATACATTTGTAACGGGTAAGGAAATTATTTATAGTAAATAAAACTAGTGAAGCCTGTAGTGGGTGAAATACAGACGTGATTGAAAAAACTAAATAAATATAAAGGTACCGTCTCCACCTTAACTATTTTATTACATTGTGTCACTGCTTCTGACAGTGGAGGCGTTTTGCACATCTGACTGGGACAGTATCATCAGACAAGTCATTCTGTTAGTCTGACTACAGTTTAAACAGATACAGTCTGGGTGAGTTTTGAAATAATTGATTACATCGATGATACAAACTGTATTACATAGGCTTAAGTTTAATGCTGGCTATGATCGACAGGTGTAAATAAATAAACTTGAATTGAATTGAAATTTAATTGGTCATTAAATTATTCTTTGTCAACAAAACCTTTTTTTTTAAATTTTCACTGTAAAACGGTATGTGTCACAAAGTTTTGGGGCACAACAGGATTTATTTTCATTTGCATTGTTTATGGGGCTACTACACTTACTATCTGATTAACACACGTTTGTGGCATAAGTTCCATGATTTTTTACATGTAGATGGCAATGCCTTTCATTTAAGATGTGGATGAGCTGTTCTGGCCTTTGAGGGCTGCTGTATCGGGTGTGTTTAGTTCGTCAGAAGCGAGAAACAAGAAGACAACAATTCACAATCTTCCCCCCTCAACTCTCATCTAGGATCACATCTTTGTGGCAGCTTCCCATCCATTCCTGATCTAAGTTTTAATTAAAACAAATGCCACTTGATCCGTTTAATGTCCCACCTTTATTATGATAATATTAATTCTAACAAGTTAGGCTAATTAGGTCATTATTTTGGGTAATAAATCAAAATATAGCTCTTAAAACATACATGTGTCTCTATATAAAATATGAAATGTTTGGCTGTAATCAAAAATTTTTTTTTTGTTTTACTTTCACATAAATATTTTCTAGACTTTGGTATGTAGGACTAACTAAACTAAACAGAAGTTTATACAAAGTCTTATGTTATCTTTACATGACCAATGCCCACACTTTCTGAAATCATTGGAAAAACTGCAATAAATGATGCATTCCAGCCAATAGACAAGGGTGAGCATAATTTAACCAAAATTATCTAGTACAGAAAAACTTTGTTCCAGTTCATAGACTAACACATCAGCCAGAGAATACTCCTGATTATCTGACAGGACCTGGGATCTGTCGGATCTTAATGCTGAACTTGCTAACCACAATCTACCAGGTTTATTCAGTTTAAACAAGATAACAATGGATTTGAAAGGTGTCAGAACAGGAAATCCATCCAGCTATGGATGCACTGCTGTTACTCAAACCACCCACTGACACAAAGACGATAACAAAGTGAGAGTTTTTAATACTTCTATTGAGACATGCAACAATATAAGCAGGTCTAAACAACTTAATAACCTGCTCCTCTGCCACAGGCAGCAGATTGCTTTTCTGGCAACTGTTTACCACAAATAAAATATAAATACTAATCAGTGTGCAAGCAAAAAGAGTGTGTCATTTTAATTTCATTGTCATTTTAACCAGAGACCCTATCCAAGATAATAACATCCAGCATTACTCATTTGATCCTGGATCTGTTTAGCAGTGAACAAAGAACAGGGCCCTGATTTGACAATGGTTGGATTGTTGCTGTTCATGTTCACTGACCTGTAGTTCATCGCCGCCTGCTGGTGGAATCAGCAACACAAACATGTCAACCATGTCAGCCACGGCAAACTCTGACTGGCCCACACCTGGAGACAATATTATATTACATATACATATAAATGAGTGACCTGCAGAAAATTCTGAAAACTAAGTCCATAATAAGGAGCAATTTAAATAATTGATCATACAGTTACAAGTAAAATAAAAAATAATTCAGTGTAAAATAAGATTTAAGGACTACTTCAGAAGTTCTAAAGTGCTTATGAATAATCGTGAGCTCTCACAAACTCCACAGCAAATAAATTCTAGGCTCTAGGCCACAGCTAAAGTGTGTGATGAACACTAAATGTGCCAGACCTCAACAATTAGTACTAAACAAACCGTCTGTGGAACCAAGACACAAACCTGAGTTGCAACAAATATTTATTATTAAATTCTTACTTATTAAACTTATCACAGCTTTGATTATATATTTTCTGACATTAAAACACAACTTCTTTCCATTTTATTCTGCATTTTATTGAAGCTAAGATAATGGTGATAAGTCTAAGCAGATTTATTTTTGTGAAATAAGCGTAATCATGCTAATTTAGTTAGCAACAACAGCTAGTCCTACTGATAAATATGCACCACAGCGCTAAGATGCTGCCTTTATTTTGCTGAAGTGAAATATACATGTTTTACATAAGAAACTCTAATACAGGATATAATATTTTATATAATATTTTGTAAGTAGATAAAGACAAGTTTTAGGCTGCAGAGTAATTATAAATTTAGTGCAACATATGAGAGACACATGGACAGCATGCATCTTACCTACAGTCTCTACAAGGACGATGTCATATCCTGCTCCCTCACAGAGAACAATGGCTTCATTGGTTGTTCTGGTGACTCCACCAAGTGTTCCTGAGGTCGGCGATGGTCTGATGAAAGCGTACATGTCCCTGGAGAGTTCAGTCATTCGAGTCTTATCACCCATCAGAGACCCTGCAACAAAAAGGATGACGTAGTTCACAGTGCCAATTTAAAATTACTGTTTCTTTACACATCACTACATAGATCTGTGGTAAATCACCATACAGTTGCACTCAAAATGAGTCAACCCCATTTGCAAATTAGGTGTATTGGCCAGTTTTACAACTTTCAGCTGTCTGCAATGAACAAATCAAACATAATAATCATTTAAAAGGCTCAACAAAACTAATGTTTCAAGTGGTTCCTCCAAATTCAGCACAAAGTGCTACTTTTAATGACTACTGCAGTCAAAAATTATACACTCCTCCAAAAGCACACATTTGTGAACCAGGAATTGTCTCAAGCACACCTTATGCTAACTACTTGATAAGTTGTACCAGATGTCTTTGAGATATTAAATATTACATATAAATACATATTAAATACCTGAACTGGCTATGGGTTTGTTGAGAGAAGTCTGACTACATGTGGGAAGTCAAAAGATTTGTCAAAAAGCTAAGAGATCATTGGCTTTCACAAACAAAGAAAATGATACAAAAGATTGCAAAACCACTGAATATCAGACACAAGTTTGGAAGCATAGTTTGCAAATTCAAAGTTAAAAGAACACTGGTTAAGCTGCCTGGACTTGGCAGAGAAAAGAAGTCATCAAGGGCTATAACCAGATTTATGAGGAAACGTGTAAAGGAAAACCCTCATGTGCCTGCAAAAGACCTGCAGAAACTTGAAACTAAAAGTTTCCATGCCAGGACTCCAAAACATACACCACTACTGACCTAAAAGCACATGATGGTTCTAATAAGCTCAAAATCATATAAATAAATAAATAAATTCTGTTCGGGCCTACAGATAAGCAGCATGTCTGGAGGAACACACTAAAAAGAGAACCCTGCCTACAGTGAAGCATGGTGGTGGTTTAGTTATTGGTTTTGGTTAAGTTGTTTGCTTTTCTTGGGGCGGCTGTGGCTCAGGTTGTTGAGCAGTCGTCTACAAGTCATAGGATTGGCGGTTCAATTCCCAGCTCCTTCAGTCCTTCAGTACCCATGAGGTAGAAAAGCACTATATTAGTGCAGACAATTTACCATTCCTCTGGACCTCCCAACACAAGCACAATGATTCCAAAGCTTGCAGAGTAAGTCCTGGAAGATTCTAGATAGGCCATCAGAGAAACTCAATACATTTACATCAAGCCATAAGTCATACAAAAGAAGCTTGTCATGAAGGGGCTGAATAATTCTGAGTCTGTAGAGTCACTAAAAGTTGCAATTCAGAGGGACCAACAGCTGAGATCTTGTAAATTTTGGCAATAAAATTAATTTGCAATGGGGGTTGAATAATCCTGAGTACAACTGTAATAACAACTGCTCATCGATGCTGTGTCTACAGTGGATAATCTGTCTCAGATGCTACCTCCTGTCGTGCAGGAGGATGGGTCAACAGCCAGCACCGACACTTTATGTCCACGTCCCGTCAACATCTTCCCCACTACCTCAATGAAGGATGATTTTCCTGCACCTGGAGGTCCTGACAGTCCTGAGGAATCAACAAAGAGGTAAAGTCAGCAACATGTGTCAACAATACCTGCTGTAAAGAACTGGTTCTGATTTCTAATTATGAGACTGCAAGCTTTAACAAAATGAAACATTACATTTGAAAATATATTTTATGAATTTCTGTTATATGAATGAATGATATGAATGAAACTGAATTAATGTGACACATGCGTGGCTACTAAAAACAGATCAAAACCTGGTGCCCAAATACATTTCTAATATGTTGAATATACCTATAAGTACTATAATGTGATGTAGTGTGATGTTGTTTTGTGATAGTAATTTAATTTATTGAAAACAACTAGCCTCTTCTCATCTCTAAAATTAAACTCAAGCGACCAAATGTCTCTACTTCATCAAAATCCTATTAGATAGAGTATCTTTATGTTCTAAAATATTTATGATACAATGGCAAAAATTTGAGTTTGACTATTTGCATAGTCAGTTTAAAAGCATGAGCCTTCCCTAGCAGTGTATAGACATTGTGAATATAGAAGATGAAAAACAATAACCATTCATCCAACCCTCAATATAGAAAACCAGACCAGAGCACACACCTACTCTAAAGGCCACTGGCTTTCCTCCATTACGACTCTCCTGCTCCCTCCTGTAGGCCAGCACCCTCTGCAGCAGCACCTGGGCCAGCTCTCTCTTCCTGGGATGCTGAGTCTCCACCAGAGTAATGGACTCAGCCAGAGACGCACGCTGTCCTGCAATTAGCCCTTCGTACAGTTTATTTAACAGTCTCTGCTCAGGCCCGCTCAGGTCCTGTATTTGTTGGCTGAGGGCTGTGCTCACACCCCTCTTGTGCTGGCAGCTGTGACCAGGGACGGTGCTCTGGTAACAGGACTGAGAACCAGTGAAGACCCTTTGGTGGAAGCAGCATATCCTGGTGGAAGGAAAGGAAGAGATGTGGCGTAGCAGGGAAATGCCAAACGGACCCATTTTTTGGTATATGTGTGGCATCTGGGAGGAGAAAAATGATTGAAACCATTAAGAGGTGGCAGAACTACACAAATTTAGTACTCAAGAAGTACAACTTCAAATTCTTTTAATGGCATGGAAGTATTAAGTGCAATAAAATTTACTCCAAGTATAAAGTACAGTACTCCACTAAGAAACTGATTTCTTTACTAAAGACAAAAACACATTACCACATCAACTTAATTTATTCTATTCATAAATGTACTTGTTAGTTAGTGGCAATAAATGTTGTCGGTACCAGTGAAACCACACTTCTTAAAAGGTGAGAATATTTATTAAGAACCAATTTCAACACATTTTCAAGGGAGAAAAATATGGCAAAAACTTTTTTTTTTTAATAGTAATTACTTTTCCATAACAAGCCACTCAAATGAGGAACAAAAACAGCACAAAGGTAAAGTACAGCTATGTTATGCTACTCCATAATAATGCATCATAATTTCTTAAACCACTGATTTCCTATCAAGAATTTACATGTGCAAAGTAACTAACAACTACAGCAGTCAAACAGTGACAGGTGGTGGAGTAGAAGTAATTGACACTCTGAAATGTAGTGGAGTAAACATAACATAAATCAGTTTAGCTCAAAGCTGTAGTAGTTAGACACAGGAACTGAGTGACTAAATTTAAGCTACTTAGCTACTCACCACCACTTAAAACAGCGAGACATTAAAAACGTTCATTTATAATTACATAATAGCTATAATATTTAAAACCAAAGTAACAAACATAGGCCTTTTAATGTTATTCTGGCTGAACAATGTTGCGCTTTCTCTGTAACACTTGCTAACCTCAAGTATTAACTTGCTAGTTAACCTGACTGTCTCGTTGACTCACCTGTAACATTGCTAACTAGTTAGACAGCAAAACCCGGCTGAATTAACGCGAACAGAAAGCGTTATCATTCACTAAACGTTGGGTTGTGCTACCTAAATTCGTCCTGTACGTGTAAACACAACTGTCGTAACATGACAAACAAATAACTCACACAAAAATACCGACGGAGCTGTGCGAAGTGTCGCTGACCTCGGATCATCACACACCAACGGTTGGTTGGTTGTTTCATTCATTCTCTTCCGTTTCCGTTGACGTCCAGCGCCGACCAACAGTTCCGTCTTTACATTTTAGATATTTATAACTACTGTAAATAAACATATAACAATAAATGAGTAATCAAAATTCGATATCTTCGGGGGGGAAAAAATGCGCATAAATTTACAGGTGATTTACGCAAAGTGTTAATGTGAAAACGGTTGGATGGTTTTGGCCACCAGGTGGCAGCAGTCGCCAGTTTTCAAATCCCATCTGAGACAGCCGAAGAAAATCTGATGATGTAGTAAATAAAATGGTGCAGAGTCAATGTAGCAGTATAAAAATACTATATTTATAAGTAATGCATGCAAAACCACTATTTATCATTACAAATGCAGAAGTATTACAACAACAACAGCACATTTTTTTTCTACACTGTGCACTGGGCACTGGTCCTATTTGATAAACTTGTTCAGTACTGCAAATGGAAAATTATTTTGTTATTGTATATCAACGCTAATATTGTATAATAGTGTTATTTATCTGTACGTGTATCATATAATCTACGCTGACAATGTTTTGTGGTGGGTCCATAGTATTAATTTATAGCACTGTTCATGTGACAGTGTATTATTTGTAATTTAGCCTTATTTTTTATCATTGTTCCTATGAATTGTCCCAAATATATGAATAAACAATTGCCTTGCAAAATGCACTTAATGCTTAAGCAGGATGTTTCTACTGTAATTACTCCGAACTGAGTTATGCTTAATTACATGGTTGGCTAGGTTAGTTTATTTAGGTTGAAGTGTTGCTCCTCATGTCTTTCTTAAAAATGTTTATTGTAAAATATTTGCTCCTGTAAACCTACATCCCTTCGCTTACGCAGGCATTAAAACAGGCAAGCTATGAAAAGGGATAAAGAATTTCACTTCTCCTTTTTGTTCCGTAAACATCTGATTCTTTTCACTGTAGTATCCCATAGAACTGGTGATAAGTAAGTAAATGCATTACAGTGATATTTCAAACTGGTTGTTGTCTTCAGTTAGTTTCACAGTTTTGTTCCAATCTCATAATCAGTGATTCAGTCTGTTTTAATGTAGATTAGTACTCATTGTGCTGTTTGGTGTCTTTGTATGCACCACAATGAACACATACTAGAGAAACAAAAGAACTGTCTGAGGAGATAAGGAAAAACATATTTGCCAAACGTGGTCAAGGTCAAGGCTACAAGGGCATCTCCAAGCAGCCTGATCATCCTGTTACCACAGTTGCTAAAATAATTAAGATATTTAAATTCTAAAATCCATGGGCTCCTAGCCAACATTGCTGGATACAGATAAGAGGAAAACTGACCTCTGGTTGAACAGAAAAAAAATTCAAAAGGTGGAAAAAGAACCAAGAAAACTTCAAACTTCAAAAACTTCACGAAGTCCAGCTGCACCATACACCCAGGGGAATTATTTAAAACAGCAGGTTATATAAATAATAATAATTATGTTTTCCCAGACATGGTAATATCCACACCACTTCATAATAATCCTTTGAAATAATTCAATCATTGTTTTTGTAATTGTCATGGAAAAGTATGCGATAAAGTGGGTTTTATGGAATAAGGTGTTGCATACTAAACTAACACATTTCTCCTGTGCAGTCATGAACTATATATGTAGTTATATATCCCTGTGTAGTTAAAATGTTTAAAGATGTTGCATTGGCAGTCCCCATCACTGCTCTATCATGTTACTGTATAATGACTAAAAAAACACCTGTACAACACCATCATGAATAACATAGTACATACTTCTTTTATCTGATGGCCTAAACTTGAAATGAGCAAAAGGTCATGTGTTCTGTAAGATTGATTGTCCAAACTATAAATAGAGCTTTAAAGGTAAAGGTATTGTACCCCTTGGGGGTAAAAGAAAGAAAGAAAAAAAACATCTCCAGAATGTGTCTCTAAACTTTCATGCTGAAAAACTATGCAGATCCTTGTTTCTGCCATGGCTGAAATTTTGAGCTCAGAGCTACGTCCCATGTAGTAGGGAGACCCCATGTAGGGGTAATGCGAAGCGTTGTAACGACAGGTAATACGTCTACAAACTGCCAAGTACACCTTAAACACAGTGTATGGATGTTGTATTCAATTTCACTGGTTTCATTTTGACACTTAACAGCGTTTCCCTGTACCCTCAACTCACAGAGGGCACAGACACAGCAGCAGGATACCTTATGAGATTACACAACCATGTCGTGCTGATCTGAACCATGTGATTTTAAATAATCCAGCCTAATAAACCCATAAAAATAGCTTTAAAAGTTTCACACATCTCTCGGACATCCAGACTGTTCTGCTGTGAAACTAGTCTACAGTTTCTCCTGCGTCCACAAATCATCGCTCTGTTGTGCAAACACACAGGTCCCAGCTAACCCAGTAAAAAAACATGACAAAACACTTTAAATGGTAACACTAAGAGCTTCAAACATTGAACTAGATGTAGGTTTAGGTCCAGACAGTTGGAATCAGTTGATGTTTTGAGCTCCTTATTTCCTTAAAGTATATTTATTTAGCATTGACACCTTATGTACAATCCCTTACTGTACGTGAGGGTTTTTGGATTTCAAACAGTCTAAACTAGCAGATTTAAACAGTATTCTGCATTCAGCACTGAAGTATAATTTACTTTCTCTTTAAAGTCTCCACCTGATGTGCTCATCTGGGGAATTTGGGAGAATCATGCAAACTCTTGGGAGGTAGCAGTACTAACCACTGTGGAACGATACCACCCACATCATTTACCACTGAATTTCACTCCAGCACGCCAGTGATTTCCAGGGAAGTTTCCTGGAAGATTGTTGCAACTGTTCCAGTACTGTCACAATAAAACAAAGAAAAACACACAATTTTGTGCATTTTCGTGCAGTTTACTGGAAAAAGCAATTATGCTTAACATTAGTGAAGTTAACTTTCAGATGCACTTGGAACGGTTGTGCCTCTCTAATTGAAAGTCCGCCCCCTCAAACACACACACACAGACAGAACTGCTGTTTTCTGAAAGTCTGAGACAATATCATGATATATTTTTGTTTGCATGGGTGACCTGTAATTAAGCAGACAGACACACAAATGTACTCGTGCCCCGACGCACTGTGTTCATAAAGGACACAGACATTTAAGTAATGAAACAAATTTATTGAATCTTCCAGTCGAGACTTGATATTCATGGAATAAAACTGCTTTTCTGGGAGCTCTACTGAGCAAAAACAGAAGAAGGACAAAAAGAAACAAAACAAAACAAAACAAAAACCCAGGGCAACATGTGAAAGTGCAGACAAATAAAACATATTCAAAAATACAAAAAGAATGTAGAGAGTACAACAGTTTAATAGCATAGAGGATTGCTCAAAGCACAAAAGAACTGAATGGCAAATGGCAAAATCTGCATTTTTATAAAAAAATCACATTGGGACATCAATAAAAGACACCCTTTTCAGTCGACAGTTAAAATTTGAATGCTCAACAAGTTTTGCTCAACGTAATAAGAGAATGAAGCACAGTCATTGAAATATTTATGTCCTCCATGTGACTCCATATTTGACACTTCATTATGCTGAGAAAACAGCAAGAGGCAAACTAAACTGTACTTACAGTGTATTTGCCTTTGCTTCATGTAAAGGTTTGCTACCAGTTTTTAAATGTGTAACACTATACTAACCAAACTATGCTTTGCAAAACCAGACTGCACAGCACATATTCTAATAGTGAATATATCTAAACACTATTATTTTATTTTCTTAAAATTCATTTGAAACACGAGTGTAACACAAGATGAGCGACATTTAAGCATTAGTCTTCTATTTCTGAAATGCCCTTTTAGTGCCATGCCCCACACTAAACCCCACTCTAAACACTCAAACCCTATTTTTGCCCTCCTATTATATTTCATGATTTGTGATATTTTAATTTTATAATAACTTTACACTGTTTTAATTTAGTTAAGTAAAAACACTTTGAGGAAATGGCATATTTGTTAAAGTAACTGGAGATGATTAATTTTATTCAGTCATACTGGTCATCGTCCAAGTCCCTGCTATCTTTATACATGTCATAAGTACATTTCATGCCGACCTCACTACAGTCAGACAGAAAACACAAAGCCGACTGCAATTTTGGTGACCTGGAATGTCTCATAATTATTGTAACTACATTTCTGAGGGAATATTTAGATGCAAACTCGTTATGAGTCAGAATAATAGAACAATGAAAAAGAGACGTTGGTGGGAGCGAGTTCTGGGAGGATACTTGTGTAACGATGAGTGTGATAGTCTAATTATTACAGTTGGTCACAAAGATCAAGTATCTTCCAGTTGCATCACGCTAACTTTGCTTACTCCTCTCCCTGTCTGTCAATGTGCCCAATTCAGACGTCCTTCAAGTAGAAAACAAACCAACCCATATAACAACCTACCCAACCCTACTGGTCCCAGATCAGCTTGTGTTTTAGCCAAAACCATTTAGTGACTGAACCACAAACCAGTCTGGGACCAGTTAGTCCCTATTCTTGCTACTTAGACAAAATGCCGGGGTATGGACAGCCATGGGGCTGAGGAAAGTGAAGCCTAGGAGACGGAGGATATAGGGTTGTGGGGAGAGCCCATTTGGGTTAGCACCTTATCCAACCACTGCAGGGGACCATGCAAGTGAATCTCAATCCAGCAGGGTGTGCTGGTCACGTCCTGGCGGTGGTACTCTGCTCCCCAGCCCTGGAACATATGGAAAAACATGGTTTATGGTGAGGACGGAAGTACAACTGTTTTCCTTTCTCCTCATTTACTGCGCAGTGTAAATGTTGAGATTTTCGCTGGATTTTTGAACAAGGACCAAGTCATTTAAAACTTGAAACATTTGAAACTTGAAACACGCTGCTCACTCTATGTTGAGTTATTTGTTGTGTGGCAAGCATTTCCCTCAATTTTGATTTACTTGTTTTCTAGACCATAACAATTTACAAAACTTTGTAATGACTACAGTTCAGAAAATGCGACAAGCCACAGAAATTTTAGAGAAAAATGACAAAATGACACTTTGCAAAACAGTAATATTAATAATATCAATTTTTGCACAATGTTATCTGTCCCAGGATTGTTTTGTTTTGAAATAAAAACTGATGATGAGTTGTGATAATGGAGAAACTGATAGTAAGCACTGAAATGAATTGTAAAACTCTAATCATTAGCGTGGTACACTGACTACGAACATAATGGAGGGTAAAACTTTTTTACTATTCTAACGTTTTTTGACAAAGTTACCTTAACAAAGCTCATGCGGATGGTGCACATTTTGGTGAGCTCGTAAACAGCCTCAAAGCCGTGGTTGACGGACTGAGCCAGCAGCTCAGCAAACTCCTGGTTGTTAAAAATCTTCAGGCTGCAGCCGCTGGGAATCTTACACACAGTTGTGGGATGGAAGCCATGATGGTAGTTACAGTTACGACTTTGGACGAAGATACTGCTATCACTCAAGCATTCTGCATACACCTCCCCACCAACGTAATACAGATGGACACCTGAGAAGACGCAGCAAAGGTAGAGCTGTTGTGTCATCAGGAAAAATAAAGTCCCCAAACATTCACTGTGGTCAGTCTACAATCAATACACCAAAATGTTTACTCGATTTGTTGTTACTACTCCCTTCTTTTCAACATTTCAATTCTTATTGACTAAATGAATTGATTCAGTCTTGTCTGCTAAGGGGTCATTGACAGGGTTTGTATACCGCACCTTTGCCAATATGCCGCCGGGTGTTCTCAATGGTGGAGTTGCGGTTGACGTTGGAGAGCAGGCCAAGACAGAATCGGTTGCGGTTGTTGGAGGGATCCGTGAACCCGTCGACAAGCACACTAGTGGAGGAAGCCTGGAACGCCTCTCCGACACGATTATTAAGCTCGTAGTAAACAATAGAGCACCAGTGCTTGGGTTCCTCATAGGCCACAGGTTGTACATCTGCGCAGGAAACACATAAACAGATCACAGGAATTAGCTGAGTTCACTGCTGTGACAGACACAGACACATTTAATGTCAGACTCTACTCTGCAGACAAGCTGCCCAGAATGCAGCAGGGGCTCAGCTGTAAATCTTCTTCATCTGCACAATCATTTCTTCCAAACTGTCTCACAGAGCCCATCACAATAATATGAATAAACACATAGGCCTTACTGGTGGAATCTGTGTACACTGAAATCAATGCAGGTGTATCCTAAAGCATGCAGACTATATGTGGTCTGTGTGCCAGCCTTTAATGAGCAGGCAAACAGTCAATAGAAGGTGCCTGGCCATGCTCTCTGTGCCAGCTCGCATCAACGTGTGTGAGAGAAGGAAATAATCATGTTTATCTACTTCCAAACTTCCTCTGCTACATGGCACTGGATAGCAGGTGTGTTTTCTCTGTTCCCTTCCCAGAGTTGGCTACAATAGAGATCCACTCCCCTGTACAGGATGCAGCTTGTGGAGAAGAACTTAAAAAATTCCCCAAACTCCCACTTCCAGGATTCAACAGCTCTTCCCGCTAGTGCTGCCATCATGTGTGGGCAGAATATCTGAGTCTTGTAAAACTGTGGGTCAAACTACTTTAGATAAAAGTTCAGACGCTACTGACATCATGCAAATTTAATTTAACTACAGACACTATTGTTTTTTTATTACTTATTAAACTATGATTTATTACAATTTACATCAATTTTCTGTTTCTGTTGTTTTAGTCGATGTTTTTATCTGTTATAACTTCGTTTTAGGCATTTGAATCAATGAGATCTTACAGCGCTGCCACAACATCTGACAAGGAAAGCAACATAAGACTGTAAGACAATCAGACTGCAGCGACATTCAGCCACAAACAGTCTGAAATGCTATTGTCATGCCAGAACAACATGTGTCCATGTTTGAGGTTGTTTCAGCATTTACCTCCATCCATGTTACTGATAGATGGAAAAATAGGTTATTTTCCTCCTTTCCTACTACTTTTCAGAGTAAAATCCAGTTTGCATATGTTTCTACCAGAGCTTCCGAACATTATTCTGAGAGGGGATATTCACTCATCATTTGCACTGAATGTAACACGTAGATGTGATTCATGGAATCATGTTTGGCAATTAACATGCTTCTAATTATTACTGATTAAAACAGTGTCCAAAATTACAATAAAACAGTTTTTTCTCTAATTCAGATTTTTTCTCTAATGCAGTTCTCAGATGTGTCTGCCCAGCACAATAAAGGCAAACCGCAAAGCTGGGGTAGCATCACTTACTGCACCACATTTTAGATTTGAAAGTTGGAGGTAATTAGCGAATCTTATCGTTAACAAGTTTCAAGTCATTACCACCAGCAGAGATGACAAAAGCCCTGGCTTTTATAGGTCTCATAAAACAGCTCTAAGGTTTGGTTTAATTTGCTGAGGTTTTGAGTTTCCCCTGGGCTTGCACCAACAGACAAAGCCTCTCTGTAAACTAGAAGATTTTTTTTCCATACACGCTACAGGTTTTGTCTGACAAGACATAGCATAACAACTCCACTGAATTTGTTCTTTTATTTTTTGTATTTGGAGTTTGACCACACAAGAAAAAAAACAAATTCCAAGAAATCTCTCCAGCTGCAGATCAAGGCAACAGGTGCAAACAGCTTTATGTGGATGATATCACCACAAACACAAGGGTGGGTGTATGTGTGTGAGACAGATAGTAACAACAGTGTTTACCAGGCCGGTTGTTAGTCTCTAGAGGCAAAGGTGGAGCCATGAGGTTGGTATCCATTGGTTGGGGGCAATCCTGAGTCATCTGCTCCTCTGGGGGCATGTAGGCAGGAGGTGGAGTCTCTGATCAGGAAGGAGGAAAAACAAAAAGCAGAAAATTCAGTTTTGTTTTTAAGAATGAAAAGGGAAAGAAAACTCAAAGATGAATGACTGTTGTATCTCACCTGGCATCTGGAATGGACTGCCAGGGTCAGAGCTGGATGGTGAATGAGGGAAGGTGCCGCTGCTGCCGCTTCCTGGTGAATGTGGAAAAGGCATTGTGTTGGCCTGAGCAAAGGACTCTGGGAAGGTGGCGTTCTGGGGCATGTGCGGCTCGTTTTGTTGCAGCGGGTTGCGGAAGCGAGGCAGCATTGTATGCTTGGCGTTGAACTCGCTGTTCCTTGGTACCAACACAGGTGGCAGCACTGTAGAGGAAGGAAAACAAAAGATGGTTACAGCAGAAAATGGTGGGACGCACCAGCAACGTTGCAGGCACAGGGGTGTATGTATCTACAAACAAGCAAAGTAGTCACTAAGCCCTATTCTATTTGTTTAAAGGGGTCATATAATGTTTTTCATGTTCTGATGTTACATATATATACTTGCCCATGTTACATATAGTCAAAGGCCCAAAGGTTGAGGTGAGCATGTGCTTGGACACTATCTGATAGTGACACAAGCGGGTTTCAGTCTGGCCAATATGCTTAGTTTTTGAGTTTTTTCAAAATGCGGTACCCCTTGACGTCATGTGCTGGTGAAATATAACTGGCCATCTGTTTTGGGCTGCTACACACACTAATCATCCTGCCCACTTCTTCCTTCTGTGAAGGTAAATTAAGTTTACTTTTCCCATGACAAAACCATACAACAACAACAGATGTAGTTACAGGCCAGCAACAGACTTTGAGAAATATTTTTATCTGTTCATGACACTTCACCGACGACAGCCTATCCCAGTGTGCAGCAGGATTTTTGGCTAGGTTGTTGTAGGATGGTGCTGTTCCAATTGTACCTGGGCAAGTGGAGGAATCAGCAGGAGCGGTAAGTTAAAATATGAACCTAAGATAATATGTTGTATTGATTATTTTATTACAGGAGGAAGGAATCCCATTATAGTGCTGACATGTTAGCCTGTGTGTTATGCTATGATGCAGCACACGTAATTAATACAAAGCTAAAGCTACAAAAATGATACCACAGACCTACCGCTGTTCTCCAGCCAATCAGAGAATACTGTAAACTCTTCTCCTGTACATGTTTTTGTGTGGGAGAGCTTTCTATGTGTGTAAGATATTACACAAAGTCATTGCCGTTTCACGTCATAATAAATTAGCTGGACAACTATTGTGTCGTATCAATTTATTCTATGTCGCACATTAACGGTAACGTTAGCTGAATGCATGTTCAAAATATAAACCCTAAATTAAGCATAATATAGGCACTTTAATGAAACTGTAGCTATTGCTCCTCTTTTCTGAATAGATGATACATAGACACTGTGAGACAGATTGCTACCAGGTTGGACAAATTAATCAGGAAGGCTGTCTCTGTTTTGGGTGTGGAGCTTGACCCTCTTCATATTGTGGCTGAGAGGAAGCTGTTCAGACTCCTCTCAATCCTGGACAATGCCTCCCACACACTACACAGTGTACTGGCAGGACAGAGGAGCACATTCAGCCAGAGACTGATCAATGTCAAGTGCTCTGCAGAGAGCCACAGGTGATCCTTCCTCCCAGTGGCCATTAAGCTGTACAACTGCTCCCCTTGCTGTAAGAGGGTGGGGGACTGACACCATCATAATAATCATCGTTTATGTCATTATTTATTTCAGTGCTTTTAATTGCAATTTCCGCTAGTGACTAGTACAGACATTTTCTCTTTGTTCTTTGAGTTTCTGTATCTGTTATGCATGTTCTTTCTTTTGATCAGTAAGTAGCTGTAAAGGGCAAAACAATTTCCCTCTGGCATTAATAAAGTTTTTAAAATCCTGAATCTACAGTCTAATCTAAAACAGTTATCTTACCCCTTTCTTTTATTTCATCAATAAAAATTATTTGTTTTTAAACAAAAAAGTATTCTATGACCTCCACCCTCCATAACTTATGTATTTAAACTTCTATCTTCTACTTCTACTAGTTTTAAACCTACCCAGAATTGGGCTGTAAAGAGTGATAAATGCAAAATACTTTACTGGCACCTAGAGAAAACTCAAGACTCCTGCTCTTCACATTTAGAAGTTGAATGTTTGTTTTTACAACTTAATAAATAACTTGCACAAGTTTTAGTTCAGTTAGTTTTCTATGAAAACAGTAAATGTTGAGTATTATCTGGCATTTGAACAAATGACTAAGAAGTGAGAGCCAGTCCTAAATCGTGTTGTTCTATTAATCTATTTATTGATCTGTCTAATAATTAATCAAGTTGTCACTTCAGCACTGTACACTGCACATTGTAGATACATGTAAAATATATACATGTAGTATAAATTCTGTAAGAATTGACTTATCAGAATCCAGCATAATGTAGAAATCTCTTTCTAGCATTCCTCATGATTCAAAGTTCTGATGACCTTGCAATTTTTAAATGTCAGCTTCTACTCTGTTGGTCTTAGCCAGCAATATTTGGGCCAGACTCTCGGGTTTCTGCTTGAGGCTAGACATCTTGTGGCGAGCCATTCTTGAGGAATTCATCACTTGGGGTAAATATCCTGGCTGATGTGAGCGCTATTCAGGTGCAGAACATACAAACCACTGAGATACGCTCCACTTGTGTCTATAAATAACTGCACAGATAAATAAAGCTGGTGCTGAAATATTAGACAGGGCTGTGCTGCTGTCAGTATCCCTGCAGGTAGACCATTTGTGCTGCAGTGGGCCAATGCATCAATGTAGTAGTTTACTCAAAGGATATAAATGGTGCAGGCAGACAGCTGTAGTGTGTGGTAGAATAGATTGACAGGATGTGTGTTTAGGTGGGTGGTGTTGGGGGAGAAGGACTGGGGCCTAGTGTAGACAGACAGGTGCTCTGGGGTTGAATCACCTTAGCCTTCCAGCTCCCACCCACAGCTAAAACAAAAAGTGTGCAAGACAGGCAACAACTCTTTCCTCCAATTGTGTGTGGGAGAAAGGCTTCCTGTTCCAGCCGTCCTCAGAGAAGCTGTGCGTGCAGTCGTGTGTGTGCGTATCCTTGCTTTTGTAACATGCGTACACACAGTTGCATGCAAGTGCAAGAGCGTGTGCACCTTCGTGTGTGTACATGTGTGCATAAAAGTGAAAAAAAAAAGGCCTGAAGTACATAGCATGCCCAAAACAAAGCCCTCATTCTCCCCCGGATGGAATTTCCTGCTCCACACACACATGAACGAACACACACACCCTGCACGCAGCTGTTTCTATCTTGTCAGCTGACCCTCATTTTCTGTTTAGTAAAAGGCCACATAGTGTTGATTTGTCTTGTTTCTCTACTGTATTTATAGACAAAGCAGGCTAGGTCGGTATCACTTTTCTGATCTGATCTGATCGGATTTTACTTAGATTTGGTTTAGATATATATACTATTTGAAAAGCATTTTAATTTGCTTTGTTTAAGGCACTTTATAATTGGGAATTAATGTTCTGTCTGTAGTTTCAATTGCCAGAATACCTGATTCCTGGCCACGTTGTGTCAAAATGTCCCTGGGTGCCTCAAAGAATTTCCCCAAGGGGATTAAAGTATCTGTTATTATTATTATTATGCCTTTGTGAGTCTTGCAGGTTTAAAATGTGCATGCAGGCCATGTTTCATGCTTTAATCATTTCATCAATGTAAATCAATTCACTAAGAAAATAAATCATCCTCTTCACAAATGGAAAGTTTAGTCTTTTAGTTCAGTTTGTAATGTTCACTGTGTTCAATCTAATTTTCAATCTGTTATTAATTTGAATTGGTCATTTCATGGCCGATTCGCTTACCTATATACATGTAGGCATATTGATTTTCTACTACCCTATAAGGTCAGTAATTGCACTACTATCTGAATTTCTTCGAGTTTTTGAACTTACCTGGACTGTCCACTCTTTTGTAGTGGTAGGGGTTGATACACACATCCTTCTGTTTGGAGCCAAATGGGTACTCGCAGCACTCCAGGGCCTTCAGCTCATGGTGGGACTGCAGGTCAGGCCAGCGCCACACACGACAATAAATGACATGCGGCAGACCTTTCCTGTGAGACACCTGCAGCCGTCCATCGAGGGAGCGGGGGATTGTCACACAGTTACTGGGCTGACCTGGGCAGCTGAGAGCCCTCTCCAGTTCCTCCATGGCTCCCTTCTTCTTTTTCAGTTTCTTAACCAGAGCATCCACGGCCTTTTCTGCCCATTTCTCTTCCTCATCTCCTTGCTTCCAACCCAGCAACCTCTTGACTGCCGGGCTGGTGAAAGAGAAAAGCGAGGTGACGTTCATGATGGACAAGCCGCCCTCCTCCCCTCTTCTTTCTGTCCAAGAAGAATTGTGAACAGTAATGAAGGACAGTCCAGACTCAGGGGACAAATGGTAAAATATTAGTTTTTCTGGCTCTTCAAATACTCCTCAGCTTCCAAGATGTCAGATCAGGTCTTCTTGACAGCCACTTACTAGAAGAAAGAAAGAATTCAGTTAGCATCTGAGTAAAAACACACTTCAGCAGATCAGCTCAGCTAGCTTTGTCCTTTCTCTCTGAATATTACTGCAGCTATGGTGAACCTCACTTCCCCTTTTACATCGCTAGCACTGATGTCTCACCAGAAAAACCTTTGAAGAAGTGAACAATGTCGCAGTTATAGCTGTCATGACCATCTCAGTCAAGGCTTCTGGGAAACTGGCGGAGTCATAACGGATGCTCTCCTGTGAAGATCAGCCCCAACCAGACATTCTCCAGATAGCTTCCTGTCCAAATGGCTTGTCACATTACCACCATTGACTAATATCATTTACAGCAGAGGCCTTCACATACTGTACGCAGCCTACGCAACCTATAAGATTTTTGGCAGCTTTGACACTGATGCACTTCACAGAAATGAATAATCTTTTGTGTGATAACGGTTGCACCCCTTCTATTTCTTCAACATCTGTTTCATAGCAATATGACAGCTCAGATCAATCAGCATTTTTCTCAATTAATCATTTGGTCTTCAAATTCCTTATATGCAAAAACAACAGGTGAAAACCCAACAGTATTCATATTACTCTATTATTTACTTGACTTTTTATTATTTAATTGACTTTATGGTCGAATGAATGAATTAAATTACCAAGCTATGGTTTAATTAGTATCAATTTAATTGTAAGTTTAAATCACAATCCCCTATGTTGCTCTCTAACAAACAGCAGAAACAGCGCTTTTCTAATGACTCTACACATATGCGAGACTTTCAGCGAGCAAATGTTCCATAAAGCTTCAACACTCCCAACCAACAAACACTGAATATGTGTGGGACAATAAAAAGGAAGTGCTTGTGGACCCCTGGAAAAATGTGTCCATTCATTTGGGTCCCACAAGAGCAATTCTGTAGTCAGGAGGCACATGCATTCTAGCTTCTAAAAGGGAAAACAAGAGCACATTTAACTCTCCCAGTCCCACCTTCTCAGGTTTTTCTGAATGCAATTAGGGGGATGAAAACATAGTTATGGTCGAGGTTTCACTGCGCAGAAATGTTCAGATGCAATCCGAGAATCAAATAAACAGCTTGTCAGAAATCCACCACCTTTTATCCATACTGAGTCACAAGTGAAGATGCATCGCTCTCTGACAGTAAAACCTGCACTTTATTGGATTTCCTACGAGCAGGAACAAATACATCATTAAGACTGCTCAGCAGTTATTCTTGGCCTTTGCGATTATGGGATGAATGGCAATTTCTATCTTCGTCAGATACTGCATGTGTACGCTACATCATACTGACAAATGGGCAGGGAAGCTTGATGAGAACAGGTGCTGTTTACAACGTGTGTGTGTGTGTGTGTGTGTGTGTGTGTTGTGGATGCTTCCTATTGCCAACCACAGTGACTGGAAAGCTAAAAGTTGCAACTATACTTAGCTTTGCTACCCGAATCCAATTGGCTTATCATAAGTGACGCTGAACTACGAACATATGAGGGAGGGAATACGAGCGTGGTCTAGGGTGTGTGTTACTCTAAGGGAAAACATATCTCTACACTGATTATCTCTCGTGTCTCAAGATCCCAGTATGATATCACACTCTCACTCCACCATCAGAGGAACAGGAAACAGGCTGTGTAGTTATATCTTCATATCTGTCATCACCAACACTGCAGCAACATCACTTTCTCTTACTGAGACCTGCAAGCTTTTTCACAGGTGCAGGATAGGAAAGTAAAAAATGGTCACCTTGGACTTATCTTCCTTTTCTTGCAGGCTGTCGCCTTGAGCTCTATTACTCTATTTATTTTGCTAAAATGGTACCAGGTAGGTCAGAAATGCAATTTATATTAAACCATAAACGTTTACACTTGCAGTGTGTGGTCTAAGCACTAAAATGTTTTATTTAAAATCTGAAAATATTTGATCAAATGCCCAATCAACAAGATTGCTAATCTGAGCATACTTTGAGTACCTACTTTCAGAGCTGTCGGTTATAAAAAAAAGTACACAGAGTCCTCTGCATTATTAGTACTGTCATGATATGGTCATAAATAGTCAGTAATAATCAGTTCACTTGATTTCAAAGTGAGTGTTACTCTGAATCACTGTGACCTTGCCGGTGCTTGATGAAAAAACTCTCTCAGCTCAGCACATCTTCTCACAAAGCAAAACATGTACTGTAACAATAAAACATCAAGTTCAAAAGGAAAAAAACAGCAACATCATCTTTGCACCAGGGTCGCCACCCAGACATACACAAAGTCTTTTTGATCCACTTCCAGCCACACAGCTGCTGTGATGGCCTCTCAATGACAACCTGCACTATCAGCACAAGTTTGGGACTAGCTGCACAAAGACAACCTTTAATCCATTTCAAATAGAAAATTCCAGAAAGTTCTGTACTGTAACATCTGGAGCAGATTCCACAATCCTCTATTGTCATTGGGCTGCAGCTGGAGACCATATCTCTTGGATATTTCCAACCCCAACACGCAGTAATATCTGACTGGTGACCTGACCACATGCTTATTGAAAGGATCTGATACGGCTTTGTGTTGCTGTTTTAGACAATGCTAGTTTGGAGTTCTCTGTGAAGCAGTCAAAATATAAAGGCGCCAAAGTGCCCGCCTAGTCCCATATGTACCGTATGTATAGATGTTTACTCGACATAAACAGGCTTCTTGTGCACAATTCTCTAAAAGATTTCACTCTGAATAGAAATGGTGTTCATACGAATGCAGTTTTGCAGCTTATCTTTTACTAATTCAGAATACAATAACCTTATCTCTACAATAAGTGGATTTTAGCACTGTTGACTCCATTTAGTTTCACTTCCTGATACAGTGTGTGAGCTAATGTTGGTTTATTTCATAGCAATTAAACTTTGTATTTTAGATTAAAGAAAAATGCAGATTTAAATGCTGTTCCTGACGAACTGGTTGTGTTGAACTCATCAATTCTTTTAGACTTTTTTTGGCAGATGGCGGAACAATATCTCTGGTTCTGGCTGAGAGAGATTCGCATTCTTAATCCCACCTAAAAAATTTGGTCTCTCAGTTGTTTTCCAATTGGATAAACACCTGTCAACAACACCAGATGCCAGAGATGATTTCCTGTAACATACACACCGATCAGGCACATTATGACCATTATGGCCTCCCTATTTACATCAATGAGGGGTCCAATACATTAGAGACACCTATTAACATAACGTACTCCAGTACGACTCCACAGCCCACAATGACCCTAATAATGTACATGTAGTAGAATTAGCACATTTTTACAGTCTCAAATTAAAAACTGAAACAATATAATTTTGTAAATGTAGAATTCATGGCAGAGCTGTTGTATTGAATTTTATTAAATTGTACAGGTGGTCATAATGTTATGCCTGATTGGTGTACATGTGGTGAATGATTTAGACTGCCTAAGCAAATTACACTGATTTATCATGTATCTGTGAACAATGCTGCTGGTAATTTCCCAGAAACCAAATTGCTTGTTTTCCCCAACCAACAGCCCAAAATACAACTGTATTTAATTTACTAGTGGATGTTTGTCTGAAATGCCTGAATGACTGGTAATGGATGTATTTTGCTATTACATACACTTCAGATTATTTCATTCTTTATTCAAACAACTGTTTGGTTAATAAAAAGTAGGAACAATTTAAAACATACCAATGACAATTATGTCTAATTGAGTAATTAATATAAAAATAGACTCCCATAAATATTTTATAAAACAATTGGTTAATTATTTTCATTAATTCATTGACAGCTATAAATCAAATTAAACCAAACTGTTAATTACCCTTTTGTATGTTGACTTTCTTAATTACACTTTTGACACAATAAGTCTTGCCTTGTACAGTATGTCTATATTCAGTTACCAAACGCTGGCTCTCATCAGCCTTGTCTCACAGTGAACGAGGAATAACACAGATACCTGCAGTAGCCTTGGCTGCAGCTATCCTCCCTATAAAATCTGAAAAAACACACCAACAGCTCCATAAAAACCACTTTGACATTTTCTACGGCCAAGTCCGACTGATGCTCACTCAGTATTGTGTTAGTAGCAGCTTGTTATGGTCATCAATTAGCCCAGTGGACAGAAAACCAGGCTAATGGGAGCACAGAATGGGATCATGCGACACTGATAGGCGGATGCTTTGACCCACCTGGTGCGAGCAGTTAGCCACTACACTAGCCCCATGGATCATTTTGCACCATTCCAGTGTCTGTTAATCAATTTAGGCCTAGGCTGTGTAGGATGAGGAGGCAGTAATGATGCTCTCTGGACCCTCCCTGGGGACGGAGCATTATAAAGAAGCTACATTATTTATGAGCAGGGTCCTGGATGAGGCCTCCATTAGCCCCCACTCAGTGGAGTCACAGGCTATAAACAGAGGAGTGCAGGAAGAGAGAGGGAGATAGATAAAGAGAGAGGAAGAGAGGGGGAATGATACAGAGAGAGAAAGAGAGGAAGAAAGAGACCACGCCAGAGACCTAAGACAGAATGAGAGTCCTGGAGAGACAGGTGGAGAACACTCATATATCTGCTCTCTTCAACGAGCACTTCTGGATTAAGTGTCTTGAAGGGTTATTACTGAGTAAATAGTGACACTGCGAGGGTGCAGTGTTTGCCTTTTCACAAATACAAATCATAGCAATGCAGCAATGATTTAAGAAAACTTCTATAGAAACACAGCTACAGTAAAATTCAATATGTCTGGAGGTAGGTCCATGAAAAAGAAAAAGTATGTTAGCTATTAAATAAGGATTGAGAAACTAATATTATTATTATAGTGAATTCCAGTGTAATACATACAAAAATATTTTTCACCACAGTTAGTGATTCTGTAGGCTGGTTAATCGTAGTTGTTTATTGACAGAAAATTAATTTGGAACATATTTTCGAATGTATTTTAGTTATTTAAGTCCCGTGCCAAGCTAAATTACAAAAATCCAGTTTCTCTAATGTGAGGATTTGATGGTTTTCTCTGTATTATATCTTATAAACTGAATGTCTTTGAAATGTGATTTGTGTGGCATTTCTCTATATTATAATTTGGATTCACAAGACAAATTATCAACCGACTACAAGATAATAAAAATATAGTAGTACATGTTTTTCAGCAAAGCCCTTCTTCTTGAACTTGTTAAAAGTTGGCTTAAAAAGCAGGCATACAAGGATAATAATAACAATCTAAAATGTAACATGCACACTGGATGATGACAGCTTTCAGCATTTGACAACTGTGATACCACAGTGCCATTTTTATTAGGATTTATAGTAACACTTATAGTGGGAACGTATGTTTAAAATATCTTTATTGCAATTGCACATTAAATCGGTAATAACCTAATACTGGCTGATGTGTTACAAAACCTCAAGTAGCCAACAAATGCAAGTTTTTGTCACAGTCTCTCCAGTCACATACAACTGTCTAAGAGCAAAGCTTGAAATAACCACAGTCAGGCATGAGGTGCAGCCCTTAGTAACTAGACATGGCATTGACCTGAGAGGCTTCTTAAACCCACTGGGGTCACTTTTCCTCATAAACACCAACACATGCACTGCTCTGAAAGGGTAAAGATTACACTGTATATCACAGCACTGAGAATACAACACAGAAATCACTAAACCTTTACTAAATTGTGGCCAAGACTGTGCAAATTTTAAAGGGATGTAGGGGGATCAGATTCTTTATGTCCCACACACACCAGTCCACATGTGACTGCAGACATAACTAGCAAACACTTGGGGCTTCAAGCAGCAATCTCAACCACGCTTGGCACTTAGTGTTGGGTTTGTGTTGTGTTAGGGTGGACATCTCACCCCAACACATGGCAGGCTATGTTGTCCCAACCGTACAGACACATAGGAGGGTTCACCACTGTTATGACTGACACTCTGGATACATGAATGCTGCTGACCTATATTTACACCTTGTAGATGAATAGTTTGGGCTTTGGCTAGATAGATAGATAGATAGATAGATAGATAGATAGATAGATAGATAGATAGATAGATAGATAGATAGATTTCTGTTTATTCTAGATCTTTCAAACTGAATTTAAAGATACATACTATGAGAAAGCAGGACAGTAAAACAATTGAAAGTAAAGCACAGACAAGGACAAATTCCTGTCCTTTGGGTAATCTGATATGTCATCTTCAATGATGTCAGGAGATCTAGCCTTAGCTGCTACTGGTCCTTCACTTTCCTTTCTCCGTCTTTCTCTCTGTGTGTCTCACACACACACACATTTAAACAGACACAATTTGACAAACACACTGACATGAATAAAACCTCACACACACAGGACAACGCCAGTTTAAATAGCCTCATTAGGTCTGCAGGACACTGATGATTATACAATTGTGAAAACTTTTAAAATGCAAACTGTTTGAGTGGCATTTGTTGGGTAATATCCTGCATATATACCCTTTTATTCCTTATATACTAATTCAGCCCTTATAAATATTGATTAATAATTAATCTAGGACGCAATACAAAAACACCCATCAGTCTAAATCCTGTTGTGTAATAAACCAAAAACCTAGAGGCCCTATCATGTGTTTACCATTACACCAGCTGCTTCTACAGTGATTGGTCGAAAAGATTAATAGGTTAGCTGAATGTCACATAATTAATCTATAGTTTTGATAGCTATTTCACCACTTAAGCCATTTTTTAAATGCAAATGTTAACAATCTGATGTTTTTACTTCTGAAATAGCAGCATTTGCTTTTTGCTTGATGTTTTAAATCACTGAATCTATTATCTGTTGGTTTTGGTATTCAAATTCTGCAATCTGAAAAAATCACCACGAACTTTAAAAAATCTGTGATGGAGAGTTTCACAGTTTTTTTTAACATTTCATAGGCCAAAAAAAATTAGCTAATATATTAATGAAGGATTACACCTATCAGTTCATATCCTGTGGCTTCACACTTCTTTGACCATGTGTTTTTAAAAGCACAACAACCTATGTCTCCTGCTGAAAAGTCACGTTATAATTCATACATTTCTTGTGTTTGCACCGATTGATGCCTTTGACTGATTTAAGCACAATTTATGGCATTTTAGTGCCTAAAAGTACCACTAATACAAGATTCATGTTGGAAATTACAGTTTTGGTAATATATACTGTAAACTACCCTGCGCTACTACGAGACTACTACATGTTTTAATCAAAACGCAGTGGTTTTAACACTTAGCTTAGGTACTGAGGCCAGTTGAAATGTGGCTAAACCTGCAGCCTCAGTCTGATGCTGTGAGTAAAAGGAAGAAAAAAAAAAGTTTGAAGCTGCCAACTGACACACTGTGGAGCCGATAACCGTTGAGATCTACTTCCTTACAAACACAGCCGTGCACACTGCGGCCACAGAAAATACAGATAGAGGAACTTTTCATTTAGCGCTTTCAAAAAGAAAAATAAAAGTTTACAGCACCTTTTGTCACACCGCGGCTCCCCCGTCTCTCTCTCTCTCTCCTCCGGTGTGCTCTCCTCGCCTGTCTTGGGTCTGCTCGGCCTGGCGTCAGCGAGTCGCGGAGCCGCCTCACCCTCCGCTGAGCGCCAGTATCACGCCGCGGGATGCAGCCCCGACAACAACAAGACCTACTTTTCGCACATCCAAACATCTCCATTCACTGTGTGGACGTGGGTTATGCAACAGAGAGATGTGAAGAGGTTTTCATTAGATGGGAGTTTCTTTTTCATTTGCCTGGCGAAATGTTGCTCGTGTGGTGCATTTAAGAGCTTGCGCTCCTGCAAATGTGTGGGGTAGTTGTTGGTGGACTTTGAGTCTGCATTACCACAAACTGCACAATGAGGGACATTAAGGGCTGTTTCTAATTTGGTTTCTCACTTTTTCTGTCTTGTACCTCCCAGATAAAACTTAAATGACAAGGACAAAACCATCATTTCAATCTCAACACACCTGATTTCAGGTTATTAGTGTCACTGGATGATCACTGTTTCTTCCCTATAAATAAAATCTGCAAACTTGCAATAGTTTTAACTGATAGACAGACAACTTTATCTGTAGTGAACTCCTGAACTGCACTTTGTTAGGTCTGTCTCCCAGTTCCACTCTTGCTTTGACTGTGATATGATAAGCACTATTTATGTTGTCAATAGTACAAAAGCGTCCAAGAGCAGTGTAAGCACAGGAGCATGCTTACACACGCCACCATCTCAACTTCTCACCTCCAGACAATAACGTATACGCAACCAGTTCAGACCTGATGCAGCTTGGTAGGCTATGAAGAGGCAGAATTTTCCAATGTCGAGAGTGAAATTTCCAACAGGTCTTCAGACCATCTCATTAATATTGCATGATAATGCATTAAATAGCGTTCAGGCAGACATAAGTGTCATTTTCTCTGAAGTGAATGCAGCAGCGTGAGTCACATTTAAGAACTGAAATAGTACATTTGCAGAAGGTTGGATTTTATCTGATCAAAACATAGAGGAAGAGGTGCAGTCACTGTAACAAAAGATAAAGTACAAGGATAACATTTTAAGAGTATTAAGTACTAAGAACACACTTCTGTAGAAACAGAAACCATGCAAGTACTGCAACTTTCTTTGTCAATTAATCTGCGGATTATTTTCACGATTCATAGCCTGCTATTGTAATTTTCACATTGTAAAGTGATGTCTTCAGATTCAGTACACTGATTATCTTCAGTATAGTACACTGGAGATATTCTGTGTGCTGTAATGTACGCACATGACAAAGGCAGGCATCACATTTTTTGGCATTTACTTTAAAAGTATTTGCTTTAAAGACTATAAAACAAATAATTAGATTCACCAAATAGTTGTTTAATCAATAAATCAACAAACTTCACAAGTACAAGTGCACTGTAGCATCTGAAGTACTCAACAGTACAGAGGTTAGTTAGCTCAGACATTCTTAGCATTAACACGGGGTCAAATAATAGAAACCCTGTTTAAAACTCAACTTGTGTGAAAAACAAACAAAAACAAACTCCTTCTGATTTTCATCAGAGTTCATCAGTCAAGTTCAGGGTTGCCGCTGTGACGGGGACTAGATTATCTCCCGGAGCGGCGGAGGGAAACCGCTCAGAGCGGAGGAGGCTCCTGCCGCAGGTGACGTCACGGCGCTGGCGACAGAATGTCTGAGTGAGGCGGGATCGGACTGCACGTGCATAAATCTGGGAAAAGGGGAAAACAGCGCGAGGAGGGGGGGAGGCAGGCTGTGGCGATGATGATGATGATGAGGAGGAGGAGGAGGAGGAATAGAAGG
>OMLM01000014.1:38231-59530 GCA_900302695.1 Helostoma temminkii | reverse complement strand
CCTGCCAGGTTACTAAATCTACCCATTTCCCAGAAAACCATTCAGAAGGCATGACCTCAGCGTACTCAGTGGTACACTTTAAAATTTTGATTTATAAAGTGTAGATTAAACTGAAACTTCAGTCTTCGGACTAATTTGAAAACTGCCGCAAGAGGCAGAAACAAAACCTTAGAGATGCTCACGAGATCTGATGGCGATTTGATTACTTGGCAGGAGAGTGTTGGCCGTCCGCTCCGTACACCACCTAAAGCAGGCACAATGCAAATATTTGCATTTTTAAAGTGGATAACACAAAGCAAATTAGATTTTATGTTGCACAAATTCACTAATGGAGTTGCTGCGGTCTGGATTATATGGACGACTAAAAAGAAAATCGATTGACTTTGCTTATGCACTTTGCTGTGCATTTGTTATTGTGATATCAGTAGCAAGGAAGCTGCCCAAATAATCACAAAGAGAGACCCTGTCCCTCATAGCAGAAATGGTTTCGACAGCTGATACTGTAATGGATATATTTCACTCTGATTATTCACACTGAAAATCCATACAGTCTAAAGCAGCAGCGACATACAAAGAATGCGCTCATATATTCAGACCCCAGCTCCTCTTCTCTCCGCTGAGCAGCTCTCTCACCTGTAGCACGCCGCTTCATGATGTCACCTGTAGCTGGAGGAGACAAGTCACTAGGAGATGTAATGGATACAGTATGTGTGTATCTAAACACGTGATTTTTGCTTTACAGTACGTCAAACACACAACAAGATTCCAACACACGTTAGCCTAAATAACGTTTTCAGCTTAAGAGGGTGTGCAGTGTGGTCCAGCTGCAGTTTGGAGACATCGAGAGATGTCGATCCCAAATTTGCTCATAATTTTCACTGCTTTAAAAGCTGGTAATAACCCATAAGTAGTTACTGCACATTAAACAATAGAACTGTAGCATATTTAACACTTGAAAGTTATTGACAAGACTGTAAAATCAGTGGATTGTTTGAAATGTAAGCGGGTGATAGCACACTGAAAGGTATTCCTGACAGAAATTTATAGTTCTATTTGAAATGTAACTTCTTTACAACTTGAATGTAAACTCTTAGAGACTCTGGCTGCATGCGCGAGAGTAGCAGAGAGTTTAATAATTAACGATCAGTGGCTAATTCTCTTGGGATGTTGCTCCTTTTATTGATAGAGATGTTTGAGTCAGGATGTGTGGCCACATATAAAACATATGTATGGTCAAAAATATGTGTGTGTGCACAATTATTATACTTACTAGTATGTAGCTGGAATTCCTTGGCTCAGTGGTTGGTGCTGGGGTACATGTTTTGGTTGTTTTTGTAGTGATCCTCCATATTTTGTTCTACTGTTCTACTACAAACATATAAAGGCTGACTATTTTAAGAATCCACACTGTCTATACTGGGTATCCAGGATTAAACCGTGGAGAAACTTCACCAAATAGGACCACAGGACCCACTTTCTTTACTGTTAACTTTGGGCAGAGCTTGACTCCAATAATCTGCCTTGTCTTCCTTGTCTGCTTTGTCTTCTTTCCCTACACAGAAAAGTATTATGCACTTTTCGCACACTTTTTAAGTTAAACCTGCATGTAGCACATTTTTTGGACAGAGTTTAAAGTATACAGTGCATGTCTCTTTGGGTGCACAATTGCAAGGATTCATATCTAAAGCGTTTCATTTGTTTAGTTTCATCCTTTTTTGTTTGTCTTACTGAATGAAGGATTCACAAGGGGCGAATTGCTTCATGTAAAAGTTCCAACTCTTGACATAGTCGAACAAGTTTCTGCTCTCTCAACCAAAAAGAGGACACAAGTTCAACATGTTGCCTGTACCATGTGTAAAGAGGACATTAACATCTGAACCACTTAGTAATAGGCTCTATTAGGTCAGGGTTCACACGGAGCAAGAGCAATTTAGAAACCTTGGAGCGCTGCCTGTCTCTACGCAGACAGAGGAAAAGTGGAATCGCAGGTTAGGATTGATTACAGCATTAACTCCATAGACTTCCATGAATTAGCACGGGGTTGAAATGCTTAACTATGACTGACACATGTGTAGATGACACTCCTTCACACATGCAATTCATTTTGCCATCCCGGGGCTCTTGGCAGGCCCGTCAGTTTTTTTGCAGCAATGTGAAGCATGACAGCAGTACATCAGGCCGGCTCGCATTTCAAACGGGTGGTTCATTTGGCACGGCTTTCGGCAAGTCCTTCTAGAAATAATGTCTGGGGTGGTAATATTTGAATGCTGTCTCCAGGGGCTCTTGGTTTACCTCTTCTACCTTCATTGCACAGAGACAGAGGATGCACCAATCAGAGGGGGAAGAGGGTGACACTACCTTAAGGTTGAACAGTTCACTGCCTCGTCGTGTACGTGCAGTGAGGGTAAGCGATAAGTTGCATGCATACTGGGCAGGCCGAGTTTTATCTGGCACTTTCTCTTATTGTATCTACTTGATTAGTGTACTCACAGGTCTTTTTGAGATTTGATCAGTGTCCTCTCACCAGACAATGCTGTTTTTTTAATCTAATCCCACTGTGTAAAACGAGACTCCCTTGAGGACAGTGCCTATAACCCCCTTACAATCACATACACAATTCTCCTCACCCACAGCAAAGTGACTCATAATGGAGGGAGGCCTGTCGTGCTGCCTGCACTTGGTTTTAGAGAGAAGAAGCGTTCGAATCACAGGGAGGGGAAGCGTCTGACAGCAGCTGCTACAGTCACTTGTTAGATGGGACAGTTAACCCTAGATTGCACAGCTGTCAGTCAAAGCAGTGGGCGACACATTTTTCACAAGGGGTGGCGACATGTTGAACTTCAGTCAACTGCTAGTGCTTATTTCTGGTTGGACACATGGTGATGCACCTGTATTTTGGCCAGCTGTCCCTCAGTATACAGGTGCACTCTCTGAGACTTTGTCCTTTAACCACCAAATAAGAGTGTTTTCCTAAGAGTACACACAGTGTGTCCTTCCTGTATGTCTGTGAGTTTCCTCTAAAATTGCAAAGACGTGAAGTCTGAAGCTTTCATTTGCCTACAGGTATTGTGACTCACACAGGATTAGCGTCCCGTCCAGGGTGTTTCCCCGCTTACGAATTTGCACTTGACATGTTATACCTTTGAAGATCCTTCTGAGCTCAGCTTAGCAAAGGCTTGCTGATATCTGCCAAGCAGTTTCTTGTATCTTGACGCTCAGTTTTACGTTCATGAAACAAATAAATATAAAGTAAAATGGCATTGTTTAAATAGCGGTTAGAAGGCCGTGACACACAGAAGGATGCAAACTACCATGCAGGTGCTCGTCTGACTTTAAGTCATGTGAGAGTTTAGTGTGTTCCTCCTTGAAAATTAGGCAACTTTGTATAAATATTCAACAATATTGTGCCTTAATGTGATCATGCAGATGCTAATTAATCACTACTCATCAATTAGACCAAAGGGCTTTTTTTTTTTTTTTTACAGTGAACTCATTGTTGCAGTGGAGCTTTATAGCTACAGTTTTCTAATACAGCACTGATGACGATCAAGTCACAGTTTCACACTGTACATACTATATTTTCCTAGATTTTTTTGCCAAATGGCGTTTCCATGTTGCCTGGAATAAGTGCCACAGATTAATTTAACAAATTTTACAAACTTGTTTCCAAACTATTTGATCACAACTAAAACCTCCAAACATGCCTGTAATGTCCTGCATCAGATCATATCTGCTCCCTGCTAACCAGATCATCAGGCAGATGTTCCCTGAAAACACCCAGGCTAAGGTCATACCTCAGGAGAGAGAGAGAGGTCTGTACATCTGGAGCTGGCTGGAGCATTGTAAGCGATAGCCATCATGACATCACCTCTTCCTGGCGTGGCCTCCAAAGACAGATCTGCAGGGCAAAAATAGACCGCTCCTCAAACAAAGCTGATGACTGATTGTTTGCAGCAAAAATGATTACGCTAGTGGATAAACCACAAGGGCAGTAAAGTAAAATGTCAAAGAGTCAAGAGAAGAGCTGCACATATATAATAGGATTTTATATATCTCCAAATCTGCTAAATCGATTAAGTGCCAATATTCCAGATCATTGTATCAAATGTGGGACACAGAGAAGCATGTTATTTAATTGTCTGTGGGGCTGCTCAATTATTCGAGGTGTCTGGACAGAAGTTTGGAATATTTTATCTAATGTTATAACGATTAGCTGCTGTATGCTCTAGTTTTTATATCCTTGAAACCGTTACAGTAGAAAACAAAGAAAGCTTCTGTTTAGTCCAAGTAAAACTTTCTATAGCCAAACACTGGCAATCAACATGCTTTTGTTTTGTTTTTTTAATTACATATTTATGCCTCTCATCTACATTTCTTAATAACTAAAGCAGGCAATTTAGATGACGTTGGTGGCGTTAATATAATTCTTTGTTTAAATATGATTTTAAACCCGTTTCAGGATATATGGTCAGGTGGTTTGGAATGAGTGTAGAGGGAATCAGTATTATATTTACAGAATATCAGTGGCTGCATCACTTCTGTCTGCAGTGACAGCAATAAAGATGAAATGTCTTCTTATCAGAACAGGTAGGTACAGTATGTTTTATATAGTTTACATACTGTAAAACTATATAACTATAAATCCTCCTAAAGCTCCTGAGCACTGTATTTCTGTGTTTTTAAATGCATCCAGAACATATGGATGGATTTGTCAGTGGACATTAATGTGTCATTTTGGTGATTACCACTGAAGTGTAATACAGTGAACAGTTGTCTCTGAAAAAGACACATACAACTTTTATTAGCTTTTTTCACTATTAGGATCTCAAGCCTATAATGAAACAGACAAAGTGACACAGTTTACGTAAATCAACTTGCAGCCATTGTGTACGCTACCCTGCTGTCAGTCTGGTCACTATCTCTGTCTGAGTTAACTAAATCAAGTGGGTATGTTGTAAACTTTGTGATGTCTTCGCAAGTGTAGCATGAGCAGCACATTGGGTCAAAGACAAGGTGCAGGACATATTTTTTACATAACAGAACATGTAAAATATATTCAAAAATACAGTGCTTTAATATGATCATGCATATGCTAATCACAGCTCATTTTAGTGTGTCTGTTCATGTCTCTGCTTCATTGTTGAAGAGTCAATAAGAACATACATTATATAGTATCTTTATTCTTCCTTGATCTTTTCATCAGTGAAGCCAAAGTGCAGGACACCTGTGTCTGGAAGCACTCACAGCCCAGTTGGGTTTTAACCTCATTCGCAAGGGAAGCTTGGTTGACCAATATGAACACAGTGAGTAAAACCCATTTTATTATAAATAAGTACCTACCCACCGTTCCAAAACAGACCTGAACAGTTAAACTATACTCTAAAGTTTATTTGAACAAGTGCTAAACAACAATTAAAGAAACAGTTTTAGAAAGAGCTAATATTCTATAATGGAAAAGAAATGAGCAAAGCGTTGTTGGAACAGTTATAAATACACTATAACAGTGCACCAAGCCTGTCTAACTCATTGGGTGGTGAGCTGCCATTTGCTCTTCTGTCATGACCACTCATGAAATGAATGTTGACATTACATGGCAAATGTGTCTGCAAATCACTTGCTAAAAATGTAGCTGGGCAGGATTTGAAGTTGATGTTCTAAGTCAGTGCTTAAAGAAAAAGCAGCAGATGAAGTAAAGCACACACATGACTAACCAGGGAAATCCCTCTTCGCTTGCACTTGGGACAGAAATTCAGACACTATGATGATATCACCAATCAGTAATTGATCCCTGGGGTTACAGCCGTCATGTGACCAGGACAGATGTGTAGGTTTAATGGGGACAGGAGGGGGTTGATAAGTTTAATAGGGACCTGAACAGGATCAGACATTTGCAGAACAAGCTCACTTAATGGCCCAACCTTATTAGATAATCTCCCTTCTCAACTCCCATTTGGTTCATTCCTGAGTAAACTAACAAGGCTTTGCTCATGTGTGAGCGCGGTGTCATGTGTTGCTTTCAGCTGGCTAAGTGCACCACCCATCTCCACTCCCCACCGCCTCCATCTTCACTTTAAAGACTCTGCCCTCGGGGGTGGAAGACCCATCGATCATGACCATTTACAGCAGTCCCTCCTCTCAGGACATCACAGTGCTGCTCTGCTCAGTTAGCTGATACATGTTCCTTTCATCCGCTTTACATGAGTTCTGAGGATTCGATATGTTTTTATTTGTCGTTTGATGTTACTTTCTATTTACAATAAAAGAAAAATAAGAAGAAGGCTTACATTAACACACTAAGTTTCAAGTATATACAAAAATGATTCAGGGCAATCATCTGCACTTCTCTATGTTGTTTTAACACCAAAACATATTTAAAACATTTTTGTAAAGTGTCTATGTAAAAATGTAAGAATGAAAACTCAAAAATGCTGACCAAGCATTAAAATGCACAGGGAACATTACTAAACAAGATCATTTATATATGATGATATATTTATAAAATAACAAGTCTCTTCTAAGGTTAAATAAGGGTGTAACTTAAATGTAACAGTGACACAACTATCCTTTAAGGTTCCACAGAGGGTTATAAGTCAAATCAATGTGATACCGGACCCAAGCTTTTCTGGCATATTGTTATGTAAGTAGCATGTCACCATTTTATATTTTTTAATAAAAAATCTCATATGAATAAAGATCACTATACACTGGTAGAATACACAGATCAGGCATAACATTAACTAATACAATCCAATACAAC
Source organism: Helostoma temminkii (assembly GCA_900302695.1). Taxonomy (NCBI): domain Eukaryota; kingdom Metazoa; phylum Chordata; class Actinopteri; order Anabantiformes; family Helostomatidae; genus Helostoma; species Helostoma temminkii. The sequence continues at coordinate 52,773 of OMLM01000014.1, read as the reverse complement.
AGCTCTGCTGTGAAGTTTACATTTACAAAGTTAGACTTTCTGTCAGAAATGTGATAATTCTACTACATGTTCATTATTATGGTTATTATGGGCGGTTGAGTCGTATTAGTACGTTATGTTAAGGGATGTCTCTAATGTTTTGGACCCCTCATTAATTGTAAATAGGGAGATAAAAATATATGAGACACCTCTTAACGTGCAAAAATAGATTCTGGCCACCACCTGGTGGTAAAGAGTGGTCATTACAATATTGGTAAATATTGGTTTTTAATATAGTCAAGTGTATAACTTTACTTGTAAACACATTTGCAGTGTCGAGGACGCTACTTTGAATTACTTCACACGTTACTGGAAGAAATAACACAAAGCTAAGCCTAGGTTCAAATCTAGTTAGGGAAACTTTGATAATGGCAAAAAAATAAAAAAATAAAAAGTCACTGAGTTCATTGCAAAAATTGCCCACTTGTTTTCTTTTAGGCCATATATTAACCAAACCCTTTAAATACCACACTATTCATGGGAAAGTGTTGGACTGTCAGCTTTAGTAATCAGTAATGGACATGTATAACTCACTGACACTGAATATATTAAAATACAGTTTTACAAGTTCAGATTAAAAATATTAAAAACATTTCACAGGTGAGATTTGAGGTGAGGTTGAACACACCTAAACCTGTCCTAACCAAACCAGAACATCTCTGCTTATAGTTTCAAAAGTTAATTACGAAAAATAAAATAAAATAAAATAAACACTTAGCTGCTTGAATCACTATGATATATATATATATATATAGTTGAGTTACCAGCAGGCTACTGCAAAATGTAAAACATTCATGTAAAAAATGTTCAACTACTAGTTTAATCACATGTTTAATCACTGTTCCCCAACACTGAATGTACATTAGAACTGAGTGTTTGTAAGTGAACTTATACTGACACTACAGTTATGAAATTGTTGGTGAAGCTGTTATAAAGTTCTGAACCAAACAAATGTAAAATGTAAGATCTTATTGATTAAAAAGTTACTGAATAAACATTTAAATTGGGCAGGAAAACATCTTTTTCATGATGGTTTTAACTTAAAGCTGAAAGAAAGTCAGATGATACTTCTTTTTAGTTAGATTTCCAAACTAACTCTTGAGTCTATTTATTCTCTGGAATAAATATGAACACAAATGTATATGCACATCTTCCTGTTTTCCAGAAGATGTCAGTGTTGCACTGCAAACTCTTTCTGTCCCACAAACCGTTGCGTCAAAGGCACCTTTGAGAGTCTCTAACTCAAATCAGATTCTGGAACAGACATTTTACAAATTAAAATGTTTAAAATATTTTTGGTGACTTCTAAACTTAAATGTTGAAAATAACTATTCAGTAAAAATAGAATACATGGTTTTGAGAAACAACCTGAAATGGTTTGTGAGTTATTCATGGAGCAAACAGTCTCAGTGTTGATTTCTAAGGTGCCAAAATAGACTGAGTAGGGCCCAAAATAAAACTGTATCTAAACGAATGATTCATAGCATCTCAGAGATGGATAGACTGCCAACAGCGGTTGCAGTGTGGTCAGGTTGAGGTGAAGTTTTGGGGTTGTCAGTTCCTCCTGACGTTTAGCTTAAGTGGAAATTGAGGTTCGGTTTGGCCGGACTTATGTCGGTTTAGAAATGGAACGGGAAACATCTTGAGCAACGTATTGTTTCCTGTGTACTGTCAAAAGACCGACAGCAGCAATTAACTGAGCATTAAAATATGTCTGTGTCTAAATATTGTAATATATAAATCATCTTGTGCAATGCTCCTGTCAGAACAGTTAAACTGGACCTCAAATCAAAGACGTGAACGTGCAATTTGAGCATAACAATAATAAAATGACTTCCACCCAGTGAAGCTTTTAGCAGCACACAATGTTTTCATTTCTTATTTCCACTGAAAATTTTAGAGTGTGTCCCCACAGGCAGGGTGTGGTGGCGTCTAGGCTGAGTGAATGGGAAGGTATTACACAGCATGACTACAGTCCATCTCTGTGTCTACATCTATGTTCACCAAATACTGCCCTTGTGAGATCACTGGCCTCTGACAGGGAATTGGCTGCAGTCTGCTCTCACTGAGTGATTCCCCAGCCAGACAACCTGCCAAGTTACAAGGTTGCCAGCAACCATCTCATACATTCCTCAACATAGTGACCGCTGCCAGCTCGGTGAGTCTGGGTGGGTGCCACCCAATGCTTCCTTAGCTGCTCCTCACACCTGAACTAGCAAAGGAGTAAAGAAGAAAGAGAGAGCAACTAGTATATCTGATGGAGGGCTCTGTTCAACAGCCGTCATGCGACCACTGTGGCTGCTGTGGCCTTTTCCACAGATTTCTCAATACAATCCTGCAGTACAGAATTAATTAAAACTTTGCTGATCTCTCGCTCTTGCCTTGCCACAACTCTCCTTAGAGACTTGCACACATGCATTCAGACGCTTCCTGTCTGAGAGACACGTTCCAGGCCTGCAACCAAATGCAGCGGGTTTGAATTAAAAACCTGATCTCTATTGTTGAGAACAAAATTTACCACTTGTGCCATTATTCGCTCGTAGATTTAAAGCACTCGGGGCAATAGGACAAAACTGTAAACACGACAAATTAGCATCGTGCTCTTGTTATAGCAAACATGCTAGCAGAGACTTTCTAATTTACACGTTTTGCAGACACAAAGCAACATTACTATTTGTCATATTTGTGGCTGGATTGCGAATTTAAATCCAACATTATCTTTTAGCTCTGTTTTTGCTCTGTTTCTACAAACATCAAACTGAAATGTGGATGTTTGTAGATGGATGATGGATGTCTTTTCAGGAGCTACCGTCTGGTTTGACTGCTGTTTGGTGCTGGGCAGGTAGTTTACAGTGGGTTTATCTGAGCTTCCTCTCTGAATACAGTCTGCATATGAAACTGCGAGGGAAGGGAGAGTGAACCATATTGGTAAACTAATGAACGGCAAAACAAAAATACATTGAGCGCGAACACACCAGTTGTCTCCCTGTTGTCTCCCGATTTGCCACCATGAGTGACTTTCAGCATCATAAATAGCTGCAGTAATATTAACAATGTTCAGTTAGATTGAAATCATTCTCATTGGAAACGTTTACATAAACACCAGTCTGATAAAATATGTCTTCCTGTGGTCAAAGCATTTCATCAGAGTAGAACGTTTTTGACATACACAGATTCTACCCGCTTCTGTTTTTGCTGATGATGATGACGATGACCAAGATACATCGTGTTGGGGGAAAATATCTATCTAAATAATGAAGCAGCAATCTCAAAGGCACACAGCGATTGTTACAGGAGGAGCATGCAGAGACCACTACAGCTCATCGTAAATGAAGAGTAAATAAAGAACCTAATATTACCCCTACGTAGGGCAAATGTGCACAGAAATGCTATGTTTATTCCAATGAGAAAAACAAAATCAGATCATGGTTACATAGTTTACATACGTTTTACATGGTTAACTTGTTCCTGTCCATCAGATCATTAAAGGTTTAAAGCAGCCCTCTCGTTGTGGCTGAGCTGGCTACATAATATATTTTTATTTTGATTAGGTTGTTATTCTGATTATTGGAAGAATATTTAGGTTCATGTAAACACAGCAAGAGAGTCATTTAACTCACATAACATTGTAGACAAGTGCAGCTTTTTTTTGTTTCTCATTGCGGTAATAAAAGTTAGGTAACAGTTTTGGAAATTAAGTACGTATACAAGATTAGCTATAGAATAACTTCTTAAAACTCTTGTTAACTTGTTAAGAAAACAAACATGGCGATTAAATATTTAAAATGTCAATATCACTTTTTTATTTAATCCCGTAAATAACAGCCCCAAACCTAAAGACATTCAACTCACTTTAATTGCTGTCATGTTGTGTCAATTATTTTTTTATTTCTTTAATCAACTAACACAAGGAAAACTCTTGTTTCTGTACTTTAGAAGACACAAACATTGTAAAGTAACATAAATGCTTTCCCCATGTAGTTAAATCCTAATTGTTGCACAAACACATAATGAAATGTGTTGCTTTCCAAAAGAAACCTTTGGTCCCCACCACTTCCCTTCGCCTTCTCCAAAGTGGGCATTCCTGTATAGATTAGCTGGAAATCTTTCCTGCTCTATCAAGGATAATCCCCCTGAACAAGGCTGCTCCGCTCTCATATTAAGAATGATTTAGGCACAGTGAATTCCGGTCAGGTGAACTCTCCACTTTCATGTTATGATGTGGCCGTTCCAGTTGTTATATGTAGCTTGTGGAGAGAATAATGGCAGACAGAAGAAAGGAGAGGAAAAGAGGGCAACTTTTTTTAATTGTTCAAACAGAGTTCAAAGTCATCATGTGGATTTGAAACATGAATTAAGGTCAGTGATACACTGCAGCTCAGTGTAGTTGAAAGTGTGTGTGTGTGTGTGTGTGTGTGGCATGAACAAGGGTGTCTGGGAGTTAACTTTTTAAGATGTTTGAGGTCTTATGGATATTTCCACATCAGGTTTTCCTTCAGGCTCACTCACACACACACACACACACACACACACACACACACACACACACACACACACTACCCACCACATAGCAGAGCATTCATCAGGATTGTATTAGTATGAATGAGAATTAAAAGAAAGCGCGGGTGCACGGTTTTTTTTTCTTTCGGGGTCACACAGAAGAGAGTGACTCACATGTATTCACTCCACATAATGTGATTTAAAAGTGACTGAGAGGACAGTGCTGCCTTTAAGATAACAGGCAGCTTTAAATATTTCCATGCCAAAATTGGGTATAGTGGGTTAGTTAAGCTGCTGTGATGTGATTCTATTTTTATTTCTAAACTGAAACAAAAAAGCCCAGTTTGTTTCATTTTGTCTCTTTAGTGGCACAGATTCATGAATAAGGGGAATTAAATGGCAACAACAGCAATAAGCTCAGCTTTATTTAGTTCTGCTCATTTTAGTCACATTCAATTGTGTATAAGAGAAATCTGGGAAGATTGCTGTAGGCAGTGAGCTGTCACACTTTCTCTACTCTACTGCAGATTTTGTAGGCAGAGGCAAGCAGAAAATGCCTCCCTAACAAGATTTATAATTTTACGCCGAGGGTTCAAGGTTTGGCTTAGTCCCCTGAGTGGGATTGGTCAGCATTTATAATTTTAATTTATTCATGGAAACACTCTACTGTGTTCCTCCTTATAGTGACTTAGAGTCCGTGGGTCCCACACGAACATAATACCAGAATTAGCCGTGGAAACGCCTCCTCTGATGGAGCATGAGGAGAAAACACTGGCTTATTTCAAGCTAAAGTGAAAAGGACAGTATGGGTAAGGCAGGGGTTTTAGTGGTTTTACAGTTCAGTGGTGGTGTTTGAAAGCACAGTGCTTCAGCAATGTGGGTGGCACAGTTGTTCCTAGCATCTCTGGTATTGTATTGTCATTGGCTCTATGCACTTGTCAGCATCATTGCTCACTTTGTCAGGGTAAATGTTGATTTTGCTTTATATAAGGAACGCCAAGGCAGCAGCGCTTTCACTTGTGAAACGGCCATGGCCTTGGTGTAAGAGCTTGTGTCACTGCAGATGTCCAAATTCTTCTGACGTGTTTATTGTTGTCTTTTATTTTGCGGAGCCTATTCTGCACGGCTCTAGCACCGCCGTTCTCCTAGCTACTCCTCCATGCGAAATCTTGTGTGTCATGTAAACAGAGGAGCAGAAAATAACAAGCACAAGAAAAGGGAAAATTTCCACCCCAGTGTTGTCCTCCCTTTTCTCCCTCACCCCCTTCAGTGTACCCACCACTTGTTGTCCTTTATTTGTAGCCTAAGTGCTTTGGCATTAAATCTTATTATTTTTTGGTAAATAAACCAGTTTCTGGTAGGAATTACACACAACTTGGTGTGAGGTCCTTTTCAGAAAGGGGCCTGGATCCTTTTATCCAAAATGTTTTCTATTTCTGCTTTTGTAAGACACTTTTGACTGCTTTGAAAGAGAGAAACCAGGTTTTTCTTGCATTTCTAGGGGTGAGGTTGGGGATTTTTCTCAGCATTGTGGTGAGATTTATTCGAAGAGGCTGCGTTTTTTTTTTTTCTTCCTGATTTCCCTCTTTGTTCTCTGTAAGTAGTTCCAGGTCCCCTCACACACACACACACACACACACACACACACACACACACACACACACACACGTGTGTGTGTGCATGAAGAGCACATGTGTGAATGTGTGCGTGAGGGTGAGGGTGGGGACTTGATGTGACACCTGCTGTTGGGATGAATAGGGTCAGTGGCAGGGCCCTTCAGCAGGCAGCAGCTGCTTGTTCTCACTGCAAGCTCAAGTCTCTAAGTGCTCCAAAGCCTTCAGGTCCACAACTGAGACCCTGACACAATACATAGTGCCCCCTACCACCATCTCCTATCATTACAGTTATTATGTTCAAGTATTGCAATTCCCCCTCTCTCAGGGTCACGATCCTAATCGTTTGGAAGGAAATGTGAAAATGACCCGAGGAAAACATCAAAAACAAACTTCAATTTCCATTCTTGCACTCTCTGAATACAGGAAGAAGTTTCCAGACAGCTGCTGACAGACAAAGATTCTTGGTATTTGGTTGGTCTGACCTGTCTGTGCTCTCTTGCTGTGTGGTAGTCTGCCCTGCGTGTGACTTAGGAGGTCTGAAAACAGTCCCTGTGGCATAACAGGGGAAGAGGGCAGAAGACAAACACTGAGGTATGAAAACATCAGGCATTTAGCAGTGGTTCAAATAACAGCAACGTGTCTTTTCTGATAGATTTTCAGAAAAATAGCATAATGACAAACATGTACAGTTGAAGGACAAGTCACAGTTAACGAATTAATATCCTTTGACTGCATTTTGTATCTTTCCTTATCTATCCACCAGAGGTCAGCCTTTTATTAATAAATTTTGATGTAGTATACAAAACAGCATTTTCCATGAAGACAACACACACTATATATTAGAATATTAGATAAATTACTTGTGATGCACACAGAGTACCTGCACATTTTGCACAGCGGTTTGTTGGACAAACCACATCCCACACGCAATAACAAGGGTGGTGTTTCTGTGACACTTGTGATGCCACCACTAGGAAAACCCCTCTGTCATCACAGTCCATTTGAGCACACAAGCAAAGTACAGAGTGTGGTCCAGTTGCAGCGCATTTGCTAAATTAAGGGTTTCTTCAGCAGACATCAAACATGCAGCCAGTAGTGCTGGGGATATTCCAGTCTTAGCCTTGCTGACTAAGGAAAGACTTAGTGGTCACGGATTTTCCGGTTTAAACAATTTCTTCACATCACTGTAAATGTAATTTCTTCACTTTTTTGTTTATCTCATGTTAAACAGTTTCAGGTTGAGAAATCGAATGCGACCTGAGCAAACACAAAACACAAGTTTTAAATGTATTTTTAAGGCAAAAAAAAAGTGGTGTAATTCTATACATGTGGGGGAAAGTCTGGGACGGGTTACAAAGCTACTTCTAAGACTGCGAGACTCCAGATTCAAGCAAGATGCTATTCAGTGAATAGCACCTTGCTAGAAGAGGCTGACTTTAAAATTAGCCCATGAGCACAGTGAGGATGACACATCTAAGAACCTGTAGTCCTCTCTCTCCTCAATAAAGCTCAGCTATCATAACAGACACTGGGTAGAGCTGGCATCCATGGGAAGACTTACCACTGCTATCACAGAAGAACATTAAGGCTTCTCTGATTTATGTCACAACACAGCTAGATGACCCTGAGGATGGTTTATGGACTGATGAGGTGAAGTTGAACTGTTTAGAAGACAGGGATCCTGTTACATCTGGAGCCAAACACAGAACTAAATTATAAAAGAACATTGTGCCTACAGCCAAGCCTGGAGGTGACATGTCTAGGGTGGCATGGAGGCTTTGCTGCTTCAGAGTGAAACATGAATTCTGTTCTCTAACACACAGACCTGAAGGAGAGGAGAGGAGGTCAGTCAAAGCTCTAGTGCAACTGGGTTATGTCAGAAGATTATGATCCTGAGCACAGGAGTAGCTTGACCTCTGAATGGCTCAAGAGGGACAAAATTAGAATGTAAGTATGGACATGAAGTTTATCATATTGGTGATTTAGATATTTGATAACCTTTTTGCTTTAAATAAGTATTTAGGCACTATAGGAATATACTTAAAAATTGTTTTTTTGTGTTTTTGTGTTACTTTAAAGATCTGAAACAGTTTGTTACGAGATATATACAACCAAGAAATCAGGAGTGCATCAAATATTTTTTTCACAGCACTGTAGCAAAATATTTGACAGTATAGGGCTTAAAAATTATAAGAAGTAGCTCTAAGATGAAGGTTGTATTTGTTTAGTCCTTTTGGAGAGTTTGTATTTGAAGTACATGACAGCCTTGGACTGTGGGGCTCTCCTGGGCCAGCAGGTGCGTCCATTGCCGAAGTAGTCCTCCAAACACTGACAGGTGTAGGAACCATCTGTGTTAACACACTGAGCATGGCGGCTGCACTGGTGAGACCCAGTTAAACATTCATCCTTATCTGTGGGAGAGAAGAGAAGGCCATATGAAATGTTTATTAATGACTGTTAGATTTGATTATTTCTCTTCGTGAGGCAAGTTAAATATTCTCCATACGTCACGTTAGATCGGTATGAAGAGAGCTGAGGGTTTGTTTCAAACCTGCTGAAGAGATAATGTTGCAGTGTTTACGACATGGATGAAAACAAAAACAGCTCGTGGGTGAGCCCACAGCTGAGTGGGTGAGCTATGAGTGCTCATCAAATAAACATGGTTTCTAGATCCTCTGCTGCCAAAGCACATCTTCACATGATCCTTCTCTCTGCCAATTAACACAGATGAGGCAAACATGTGGAGCTGTGCTGTGATCCATTTAGCCATTTACAAGGGCTGACATGGAACTGATCTGAATGTGGCTTGAAAAACTCTCACACGTCGGAGTGTGGCCTAGTGGTCTAACATGTCTTCTTAAAATCCCTGGTTCAGGTCATGCAGGGAACTTCTGCTGCATAATATCGTTTTTGTTTGTTGTCTCCTCGTATTTCCTGTTCATGATGTGTCAAATTATGTCAAAATGCTAGAAGAACACCTCACATATCTGAGCATTGAGGGACATAAACACAGAGCTTAAAATGCAGTATATAACAGCCTTAAATAAAAAAAAAACTCCTGTGGTTGTGCTGTCTTTCCAGGTGTGACGGTGTGTGATAGTGTGAATGCGATTAGGGCGTCCTTAAATGGAAACGTGGCCTCCTGATCAATCTTGAACAACAAATAATGATTTTCTTTTTTTTTTTCACCTCGACAGTGCACTGAGCCCCGGAGCGTCCCCAGCACAAAACCGTCTTGACACACACAGGTGAAACTTCCAAAAGTGTTCCTGCAGGTCCGCTGCAGTGGGCACACATCAGCATCTTGCTGACACTCATCAACATCTGCAGCCAAATGAAGCACAAAGTTCAAACATTTGGCCTTTTCATCACCTTTTTAAAACAAACACATGTAGTCACACACACACATACAAAGTGAACCCTTCAAGGACAAGGTGCCTAAATGTCTCAAAACAGCAATTACCTTCAAAAAGACACGAAAGGCACAAATGAGTACCTTGACCTTGTAGCTCCTCTTTGTACTGAAGCTTTGAAAGATTCACTGCTGTTCACAAGGAACGACCCAAAAGAACAAATGTTTTACTCCAGGTCTAAATACCACACGTCCTTCCGCTTTCTTTTGAAATACTGTAGATTTCAACACAGAAATCAACAGTTCTCTAAATTTATTTCAAGACATTATAGTCTGAACTGCCCAGATACACTCAGCTACAGCACAGTACTGTTTTTATTTTGTTTGGTTTATTCTGTTATAGATCAGATTATTTGTATTTTGGACTGTCAGTAAATATACAAATCTAATAATGCACAAAAAGAAAAGAAAATCCACTATAATAATCTGCTATAAACTTTATGAACCTCTTTCATATTTCTGTTTATATTAAGACTGTGTCATATTGTGATTCAACTCGAGGGTTTGTTGCATTTAATCAAATTATGTAACTGAGTTGAACTGTTGTCTCAGTGAAATCTAAATACATTTCAGGAAAAATATAAACTTTAGAGCTAAATTTATTGTATTTGTGTACAAACTCGTGCGCTGGTGAGGCAGAAGCTGTGGTACTCTCTGCTTTGGAGGCTGAAGCGTTCCTATAGTGTGAGAACGTCTCCTTAACAGCTGTCGGAGAGGCTGGGGGAGACTCGCTTCATTACAGGACAGAAGGTGTCTGGTTATCGAGGGGGACTTCAGTCATAAAGGACACTGGGCAGAGTCCAGTTTATGTTTTTCTTAACATCATGTAATTAAAGGCTTTTAACATTGGGTCCACAGACCTGATGTGGCTGATGTGCCACTGGTAAGTTCACTACAGGTATTTAGCATGATGGGAACCTGAGAATCCATGTGCTTCACCTGCTCCATAAATAAGACTAAATAAAAAATGTGCCAATGCATCATTGTGAAAACAGCATAAAACAAAGGCCCAGTGCTGCCCAGCCATTCAAACAGGTGGTTTCCTGGGATCAAATCAATGCAGTAGATAGATCAGGATGTTCATTTCATCAGTGTGAAAAAATGATATGACATGAATAAAACTGACAGCAAAACATATAATTTAGATATTAATATTAAATTCATATCAATTTGATATGGTTCTTACTGACTGTTAAATGTGCATCCATCAGACACAGCATATCTCATTTGTTTGGAGTCATGTTTGTGTCCACCCCACAAATGTAAGTCCTTTATTCTTCTTTTCATCCGGCTCTGTATGCACTAAATGCTCCACTACAGTCTCCTGCTAGTCCTTAACTTTGTGTTGTCATTTAATGATGAACAGGTATTAAAGACTAAAAACTGTATCACACATGTGACTAAAAATGTAATTAATTAAAGTTGTAAAACAACAACAATAACAACAAAAAGCCAAAGCTCCATGCGTCTGAGAGAAACTTCTGTACTGGATGATTTTTTTTCCTGCTTACACAAGTAAATCCTGTCACAATACAATAATCATTTGAACCACTGTTATTATAAAATATTATGAATAATCATGCAAGGTCTTATGTGTTAACATGTGATGCTTGTCACTATGATCAGTCACCACAGTAATGAGCTGAGATGTGTTTTTAAAGAGGCAGTACCTTCACAGGTCTTGTTGTCAGCAGCCAGGTGGAGGCCGGGGGGACACAGACAGCGCACTGCTCCCCCTCCTTCCATCTGGCAACCAAACTGGCAGCGCAGGGAGAAACATGTGGCCTCTCCTGGAAAACAGGCAGGAAAACACTGGCTGACGATCGCTCAGAGAAATAGGCCACTGGATAAATGCTGAGAGAGCACGCTGTCCTACAGGACCACCTCTAACATGACACGAGTACAGTGTCCGCAAAGACGGTATCTTACTTAAATCACGTATTTATACTTTTTGGCCCTTGACATAGCCTATCACCACAAAGCTTTGTTATGATATCACTTTCTATAATATAAACTGTGAATTTCTGTCATAAACATTTACGCAAGCCTAAAAAAGTGTGTAAACATTAAGTCCTCAGGCACTTTAACCTCCTATTATGGTATAAAAGACAGATCAGAAATGTAATCTGTCAGTGCACAGATTTTCTTTATTTGCATTTTGAGATATGTTTTGTAAAATCAAATTACTCACTGGTGCAGGTGTATCCATCTGCACCGAGCGTGTATCCAGGTTCACAGTAACAGCGATAGCTACCATGTGTATTCATGCAGCGCTGGGAACATGGTCTCTCCAGCAAACCGCACTCATTCACATCTGGAGTCAATATGAAACATTATTCAAGCAGTAGATAGAAATCCTTGTGGGTAAATGATGCAGAAGTGGTTAAGAAATTAAAAACATAAGTCTGACAATGATTTGGGCATTATACTGTACCGTCATCACACTGTGGTCCTTTATACCCTCTAGAGCATAAACACTTGTCTGGTCCCACACATTTTCCATTTACACATGACTCACACTGTGCTGTGGAAGACAATAGGCAATACAAAGCAAAGTACTGAAACATTCATAACTACACAGGTATATGAAAAGATGGAATTGACTATGATAAAACATCCTAAATCTAGAAATTAAAGCAGCATTAAAAAAAAACGAAGCAGACGAAACAGATACTGGAAGCAGCTATAAACACAAGTAAGAAATATAAGTCAAATTAACTCTCATTTGACCTTTGTCTTGGTTTTAACTCATGAGGTAAATAAAGATGCTCCACTATTTGTTCACTATTTGTTCAGTGGTGCACAGACAGTATACAGTGGGTTTATCAGACACCATTTTTGCAGAAAACAGTGAGAGCACAGAGAGACATATTAAGACATTATAAAGTTATGTGCCATAAAATCAACACTGCAGATCTGCATGGCTGACTGATGATCTTCTCTGGCTTAGTTAATACTTAACAAAGTGGTAGAAGTACACAAACTCAATACTCAAGTAAAAGTGCAAGTAATTGCCTAAAGAAATACTCCACTCTACTCATGTAGAAGTACCACTTCAAATGATTTGACCGAAGTACAGTCCACATTTGTTCAAAGGGGAAAATTACAGCAAAGAAAACACAAGTGTACACAGTGTACATGCTCTGTTGTTTACTGGCAGTAGTAGGAAGAAAGAAAGAAAGAAAGAAAGAAAGAAAGATGGTCAGAGTTAACATACATCATTTATTAGTTGATTATATTTGTATTAAATATTTACATCTGCAAAGTGGAACTGATGCTGTATAAGTGCAGTAGTAAAAGTAATGGAATCGAACTGAAAACATTTCAGAAAAGTACAAGCACCTCGAAAAATGTACTTAGCTACGCTGCTTAAGTAAATCTACTTCTGAGCACCTGTCAGAGCTGTACTTAGTAAAGTAATATCTGCAAAATGTACTCCAGTAAACTACATGTTTTGTAGAATGGCCTCTTTCAGAGTGTTATAATATACTACATGTATTAAATGTGGAGATTGAAGTACAGTTCATTTTAACCACTTTACACACTGTTAGGTATTAATGTATTGTAGTTTTTACACTGATTCCACGAATTTACACAAAATCCTTATCAAGGTAAGTATTAATATCATTAATATGAGTAGTTGTGTAAAATAAAATAAAGTATAAACACTTCAAAACTGTACTTGAGTGTATTTACTTGCTTATTAATATTACTTCCCACCCCTGAATATGTTGTATAAGTTGTATGTATAAGATGTAGAGGCAATGTAAAGGAAATGACCAAAGATGTAATAATTAAAGTCTTGTGTATTTATTTCCCCATTTTCTAGTGTTTACTGAGATCATGGACTGATAACCTGTGATCTCTGGATAATGTGTCATTGTATTTGTGCTGTCACTAAATCACAGCGTGACCTACGTTGACAAATGCCGTTAACATTTTTCCACCCCAAACAACAGGAAGCTGTTTGACCATAGCTGCAGACTCCTGGCCGTGTGCGACCCCCAGTGAGCTTCAGTGCATCCTCCACTGACCTGTGGAGGCTGAAACAAAGGTTGGTAGCTCATTAAACATCGTCAAGTCTTCACGTTTACCATAGAATCCACACAGAAGTATTGCCAGGACTCAGACAATACACTTTTTGTAATAAGGTTTTAAGTCAGTAGTCTGAAGTGTTTGCTGGAGGCAGATGTGAAAATTATATTGCGAAAACACAACAAATTCAGTGATGGTGACTGCATATCTAAAAATAAAATAGTATAAAGACAGCAAGGCTGAATTCACAACATTACAGCACAGCTGTCAGCAGTTCCTGAAGAAACTCTTGATTTTTCTCAGTCTGTAACAATAATTCAATGTCAGAAGGTTGTTTTAATAACTTCACACAAGTAGCATAACCAGCTTGGTTAACAGGAAGCTGATAGAGGAGAACTAATTGAACACAAAACAGCTGTAATAAATCAGCAAAGTATAAAAGTACTTTCAGATATGAAGCTCTGACAATGGCTTTTAGTGAACAGATTAAAGATTTCTGGAAGCACAGTCGGATCCTAAATGGGTCAAGGAAAACCCACTGAAGAGCTTTTATGACTTCAATGGGATGTTTCAGAATAGTAGGATTGCATCCAAGCTTCATAATAAGAAGTCATTTTTAATATTAGCTCAGCATTGGGGCAGATACTGCTGAAGCAGGAAACTCCAAATGAACCATACGGTGCTAGGAAGGGTGGCCATAACTCATATTTCGTGTTTTCTACAATACCAACCTACTAAGGTTTTTGATTAAGCAAACGTGGAGCAAAAAACAGGTGTTAGACTTTACAGTGTCTCATTCTATTCTGAATAATGTGTTCTAGTGGACAACAACCAGTGCCGCATCAAAACTTCCATGACATGTTGCACTGTAACGGTATGACAGAGCACTCTTTCACAGACCATCTGGTAACCTCAGTGAAATAGCTTCCCATGCTATAAA
>OMLM01000014.1:11223-28665 GCA_900302695.1 Helostoma temminkii | reverse complement strand
TGAACCAGTCAAAATTTGAGATGTGCTAGTTTCTCTGCTGTTTTTAGCATTTCATTTTAGTGTCCAGTTTCAATCAGCGGTCCAATGGTTTCAACCACTTAGTTGAACAGGAATCCCAGGGAAGCGACAGAAAACAAGAAACAAGGAAACAAGAAGGAAAACAACGAGGCCAGTGACTTTCAAACATGAGTCATTCAGAGTCTACGTACGTTAAAGGGGCCTGAGATGTCAGGGGTAGGCCAATTCAGTCATGGGCACATCTACCGTCATAAAATACTCACACACCCACAGACACACAGCTGACATTTTCTGAGATACTTTTACTTTTAATATCTCAGAAAATAATCCCACACAACGTACACAACAGAATTTTTTTTTAATCCACCATCCCTTAACCACCGTCACTCTTACCTGTCGCCCAACACTCAGTGCTGTTCTCAGCCCTCTGTTGGGGTTTAGCATGTGTTAACATGACAGATTGAGCCCCAGTGGGAACCTTAATTGCATCATTTCATGGATGCGAGTCAGTGCTGTGGTCCGAAAGAGTAAACAAGCTCTGAATCCTGGAGCAGAAATAGGGAGAGGGGAGTGATGGAATGGAGAGTGAGGGAGAGATGAAGGAGAGGAGGATGGAGATGAAAACCAGAGCTGATGTAAAGAAGACAAGGAGAAATGTTTCAGGTTGGGAAATAACTGAGGTATTGAGACTAACTGAGGAAGTGTGAAATATAAGATAGCAGAGGTGTGAATACAGCATGACAAAAAAATTCCTCAGTGAACGGTTTAAATCCACTCAAACCTCCACCAAGGTGGTCGCCGAGCGCGGTTTGTTTTGTTATGTGATAAGCCGAGAGTTTAGCGAGACAGAAGGAAAAGGCTGCGGCGGGCTGGCTGGATAGTGTAACTTCATTAGTAAGTGATCGGGGTCAGGAAATATGAGATTTCAGCTGCCTCGGCCCTGCATTTCAGCAGCAGTAGTCACTGAATAAGCCCAGAGTAAACACATGAGGTCACAGAATACATGCAGTTAAGGGTGTGACAAAACCAGACATACAACTGAGGGATTGACATGACATAGACATGCAGACAGAAAAATGCAGGTTACAGGTACATACTCACTGAAATAGTCTTCACAAATGTTTACACAGCCCAGATCAGATCCAATACTGGATCCTGGAGGAGTTATAATTTAAATTCAAAATAACAAAGGAGCAGTGGGAGTGCAGAGGAACACAGGTGTTAGTGCGCGTGATTAATCAAAAGTGTTCGGATTCGACCGGGATCCTTCCCTGACAAGACACTTGGTAACACATTACATCAAATGTACAGCATGCGTTTAATATTTCCACAGTGTTGTGGGATTGTGGTGATGTACAGTTAGATCACAGTGGAAAGAGTTATTAACGGTGCAGAGAGAGCCAAACAAGACTCGAAGGGATGTCACAATCATAGTGAACTTTTCCAGAAAGCTTTCATGGGTGGACGTGGGTGGTATCTGAAAAATCCTGTATTTGAGTCAAAAGTTAGTGATGGGACGTTAAAACATGGCTTATGTTTAAATGACTTTAAAGTTCTGTCTGGTTTTTTTTTTAGCAAATAGCAAATGTTTTACTAAAATCATATTCTAAAACCTTAAAAAGCAATTAGTTAGTCAAATAAGTCATTAAAACACGAAGGAAATTTCACAAACATCCCTTTTCAGCGATGCAATTAGAGGGAAGGTTCACAGGCCAATTTCAAACTGGGAAAACTAATTCCAGTCTTTGTTGCTACTTTTACCTGGTGTAAGAGTGGGATTATGGTGACCGACAAGACCAACTAAAACTTTATTGTAAAATTAAAAATCAATCTATCATTTATTGGATTTCTGCAGTGTGATTACGCTAGGAAACCAGCTAAAGGCTAAGACTAATGCAAGCTAACGTTCAGTTAATAAGAATGAAACGTTCAGTTAATAGGAATGAAAGTGTTGTGTTTGAGGCTCACCAACCAGGAGCCAAACTTGTAAAGAGACACTGTAGTTTGCATTGTAGTCAGTGCTTGGACAGTAGAGTTGATAATGACATGGTTCCATCAAGTTTTCATATTTCAGGGTAGAATTTATGTTTTATATTTGCATATTTTTTCCACTACTACTACTCTCATGCTGGTTCCTCCATGCGCATCCTGTAATTTTACCTCTAACAGGCTGAAATTCAGAGGATTTCTGGTTTTTATGTCCTGGATAAATAGTGACATGTCTGCAGAAAACTGCATGTTGGTAGATACACAAACTAAAAGAAATAACAGATTATCAATACCTGCTTATGTTTACTGGTGGTGTCAGAAATGTGACTCCAAGTTAAAGGTGGTGTTGTTGCAGCGAACAAATGAGCCACTGATTGAGAAGTATGAATGAAATGCAGAAGGCTTCATGTGAATTAACTTTGTAACCGCATCAATATGTACATTCATGTAGCATTCACTATACAAATCTTGGGTAATAATATATCATTTAGGGGAAAAAGTATAGAAATAACATTTGGAGTTAAATTTAAGTTTGGATTGGAGTTACATTTATTTGTGCAGCAAATATATTAACCTAACTTATAGAGTGTTGATGTTAGAAAGAATCTAAATAATAATAAGCTTGGTCAGTTTAGGACCAGACTGATGCATCATGTGTGACTGATGCTAATATGCACGACAGTTTGCAGGATATTAATTAGCACTTAGGTTTTCATAAATTAGCTCCCTGTCAGTTGATTAATGTTATGGCACAGTGTAGTGAGCAGTAGCCTCAGGGCAAAGCAAGCACTTAACATCAGTTGTATCACCCAGAGGTTAATACAGACTAGAACAGCAAGTAAACACAAGTAAATAATAGTTTGCTTTGTTTTGGACGAGGAGAAGAAGAACGACGTGTCTCTCTTTTTTTAAATCACGAGGCTATTGTTTTTTCCTGCGCTGTGGGTCTCCTCCTGTTACCCTATAAGTATTGCTTGTGCTGATTCTTTCGCTCATGTATACAATATTATAGCATGCACTTCCAGCCATCTCAGTCCTACAAATATTTGGTATACAGGCTCCTCATGTTTATTCAAAGTACTGGGTTACACTGTTTGGGAAAGATAGCCAGGCAAAGGCCCTTTGGGAAGGAAAAAGAAAACTATTCCAAATGAAAAGTAATGATTCATGGCATAGATAGTGTATAAACTGAAATATACGCTGGAGCTCGCTGCACTATTGGACAGTTCCACTTTATGCAATTTTGATTGGATCTGAACAGTGCATAGACAACTTAGTATTGCATTACTCAAAATATGGCAGTGTGTGCAATGTGTGTGTGTGCGTGTGTGTGTGTGTGTGTGTGTGTGTGAGACCAGAGTGGGTGGTCTCCACTCACTATCGTTATACAACACAAAGCCTCATTGGTATTTTGAGAAGGAAATTAATATTGCCATCAGCAGTGGCTCTTGCGTGCGTGTCCCCATGTGTGAACGTGTTTGTGTACTTCCGAAAAATGGAGCTGAGAATTTTCCACTTCAAATGAGGAATTTTCATCCTGAACTTTGAGCGATGCCATGACGCTGCATGACGACATAGTAGCCATCGCTCGACCCTCTCCTTACTCTGAGCTCTGTAGGCAGCTTTTCCATCCATGCTGCAGTTAAGGGAAAACCCTGGGCTTGGAGCCACATTGGCCTTAGTTTAACTTAAACATTTTCTCACCATCCTTTCTTTACTCTTTTTACCTGGCTGGAGGAAAAAAAAAACATCAGTGGAAAGACTTACTAGAGAGAATTTTCCCACTATGGAGCAATGGCTAAAATTACCTAATTACCACCTTGTTCAGAAAAATGTCCAAACATAAATACTAGGTAATATTTATTTCACAGTCCTGAATCTGTCAAATCAAAAAAAATTTGACATTTGAAGCTTGTTTATTTTCTTTATTGGGTGCAGATACTAAGATACATGAAACATGAACAATTTTTGTACCACTCCATATTACATATAGTGTCACTGCCCCAAACCAGTGGTGTTGCTAAAGTAGGGCCCTAATCCAGGAGGGGTGGAACATTCTTTTTAAAATTTGGAAACAGCTGCAGGAAAAAAAACCCTTAGAAGCTGTTCTGGAGCTTTATAATAATAAAAATAAATAATCAACCCTTATAGTCCCACAGTGGGAAAATTTGCATTTCTGACAGGCTGCCCCTTCGAGGCACTAAAGGTCAGGGGTTACGGTGTCTTGTCCAAGGACTCCTCGGCATATAGCCACAAAAGGACTGGGAATCAAACCTGCTAACTCTTGTGTTAAGAGAGAACCACCAGACCACAGCGCCCGATGTAGCGCTCAAACCCATGACCCTGAGATTAAGAGTCTCATGCTCTACCAACTGAGCTAGCCAGGCCAATTCTAAATCCTTAATTCATTTGTATCATACAGTCTTCCTCAGCCAGCTAATGTAAGTCAACAGAAAAAAAAGTTCTTGAAGCTTCTGTAATCATTTAATATATGAAATAATATATGAACATGAACAATTTCTAAAAGAGCTACTTGTAGTGATGAAACCACAGACGAAAAAGCAGTTGTAGCATTTTTTCATTTTTTTTTTTTTTTTTCATTTTTATTTTCAGTCTCCAACTTTACTGTTCTGTTTTACTCTCACTGTGTCTAACTGTATTAGGCAGCTGTTTTCAGCAAACGTCTCTGGTGAACTTACTGTGCACTCCTGCTCCAGATCCACACACCAACATAGTTAGTGACTAGTGAGACATTTCCTCTTCCCAGAGAGCGAACTTCTGTTTGCTGGATGTGTAAACTGGCAACTTTAACTTCATAAGGTGATAATGTGTGATCGATATGTTTACAGTCGTGCCACCCCCACATGACCAAAACTGAAAGAATTCAGCCTAAAATGCTCAGAAAAGTTTAAATTTGATCTACAATTTTCAATTTATTTCAATTTAACTTTCAATTCATATCTTGGTAAAGTATTTCATGAACTTTATTTAATTTTACATTAAGACAGCTGAATGTGTAAAAGAGTAAACTTTATCAACTAAAATCAAATTTTATTTATATCGCCAAATATCACAAATCACAAATTTGCCATAAGAGGTTTTACAGTCTAGAAAACAAAACAACCTCTGACTTTAAACCTTCAGTTCAGATAAAACAGCCCCACCAAAAAACAAAACAAACAAACAAAAAAATAGTTGGAACAATATAGCAGATTTCAACATATATGGAGTATATGGTTGCCAATAATAGCGGAATAATTAACTGATATTTACTTGGTTTACAACTGATCTGCTTTTACAGAAATTGGATTCCTTGTCTTCATTTTCTTAAGTACCAAAATACTAAGTTCTTTGCAAGAAATAACTGCAAACGTTTCAGTAATGCTAACATTTAAAATAAAGCATTACCAAATATTACTGTCCAAATTACACTGTTAATACCAAAACGAAAGAGACGAGTATTTCAGACATGCTATAAATTTTAATAGACATATTGATATTTCTGAGGAGAAACAAAGTTATCCCTACTTTTATTTACAATACAGGAATAAAAAAATGTCACATACAGTACAATGGTAAAAACAAAATAGAGAACTTAAATAATTATTTTATTTGTGTAACTACTTAAATAATGAAAATGGTTATTCTATTCACACCACGCCGTCTCAGCAGCTACAATGCAACTTTCACATTAAGTGCTAAAAATTTTTATAATTTTTCCGTTTTTACAGCATCAATTCCATTTTGACTCATTTAGACCAGGTAGAGTTGATTTATTTCAGCAAACACAAGCGAGGCAGGAGATGAACAATAAACACATCTTTTGTGGACTCTGAACTTTGATGGTATTTGGAAGCTAGTTTTTTTAAAAATAAAAGTTGGCGAGACAGCAAAATTACAAGTGTCTGGCTTCAAAACATTAAAGACAATGAGCAGAGGGTTGTGTCAAGATTCGATACCTAAAGATCAAATGAAGAGCGCGTACGTACGCATATGTGTTTAGAGAATATGAGTGTGCACGCATACATGCTGTCTGGCACGTGAAGAGACACAACACATTAATGTGGCTCCAGACAATCGCAGCCTGTGTTTAACTGTTTTCTGACTACAGTCAGGAGTCGGTTGCTTATTAGAGCATAGTGTTCCATCTTGACGTTTTCTTTTCAAACTTATCTCCATTAGACAGATCCTCAGGTTAATGTTAAATCTGCTCTCCACAGATAAGATCTGTCTCTGAGCTACTTCCACGGTGACTTGGTGGCCCGACGGGGTCTTTGATCATCTCACAACAGACACACATTTCTGACAGTGGTAATGAAACCACATGTGAGGGTAAAGAATTAGATGGACGCAGCCAACTGCTCCGAGTTACTTTGTGCAGGCACAGACATGCATAACTTTACCATGGGATAAAAAAAAAAAATCTTAAAAGCTGCATATGTATAAGTACACAAACATGAAATGGCATGAACTGACAAGCTTAGTGTAAAACTGCTTTCTATAAACACCATTTTCTCCCATATATTATTAAGCTTAAAAAAATAAACCCTCCTCTATGATAACAATAGTAATGCTATAGTTTTTTTTTTTTTGCAATGCTAAGTAGTACTTAGGTAAGCTCTATTGGAAATGTACATCACCGGGCTATCCCTTCCCTTTGTAGTTTTGAGTTCAGGTTCAGTTTCAGTGTGTGACACGATGAAATACCTGCGATAGTTTGTGTGTGTGTGTGTGTGTGTGAATGTGAACCTACTCACTGCGCTTTTAATAAATGTAAAAGTTCGTTTTGAACTTATACAATGTGAACAAAACAAAAATGAATACAGTGCATGGGAGCCGATAACTCCATTCAGATTGTTTGAAACTGGCTTTGACCGAAGTACAATGTTCTCACTCTGTCGCTCTTACTCCTGTGTTCGATAACAGTCCTCTGTTGTAGATCCACTCTGTACACTGATAGCAAGTGTTGCAAAATAAAGTATACATTCTGTATACTGTGATAGCTTTTTTATGACAATGTGCCCACAAACTAAATACAACATCATAAGTGAGAAAACATGATTTATTATTAGAGCCTTTAGGATAGTTTAGCACAAAGCACTGTGGGCTCTTTGTGACCCACAACTTCTCAGCGTTTTGTGGCTGAAGCTGAGATGCAGTGTCCCTTCGAAGTCTGTGTACTGTATGCAGATGTTTATTTTGCTGGGTTTTGAATGAACCATGAGCACAACTGGGATCTTCAGCCACACCACTCATCAAATTTTTGAATCCTAAGAGAAAAATGTGAAAAAAATCACGTCTCTGCTGAAATGCCTCAAACTCCATTTTTGGGGGTTCCTAAGTAAGGCAACAGATAGCCCCTGAAAAGATCCAACGTCTTGGGTTAAAATGGTCTGTTCCTGTGGAGGGTGGGCGTTTTTCTGAACGAGAGAGGAAATGTCTTAGTGGAACTTCCATAACTTGGCCACGCTTGTCAATCTTACTGCTGTCTGCAGGTCTCTTTGAAATGCGAACACGGCTTGGATGCCAGGCCTGGTGCTCAAGAGCAAGTAGCTTATAGGCATAAAGAGGAAGAGTTTGGTGATGTGGATGAAAAGCATGTGTATTTATGTGTATGTGTACATGCCTGTGTGGGTGTGACAGAGATTAAGAGGGCATATTGTGGACACCTCGTTAGAGTCTGCTGGTGGTGGTAGGTAGACTTGTGTCAACTTGAGCATGAAGGTGGGGAGCAGCCCCCTCTGCGTATCCCTATACAATATAGCTGGTCAGGTCCAGGATATACGAGGTCATGTCAATGATGTGGTCCAGTATGCCATCTTTCTCTTGATCATTGGGCATACCCCGCTCGCTTTTCTCACACTGGTCGCCAGAGTAGCCGCTTTTACACAGGCACTTGTTGGGCTCCATACATACTCCTCCGTTGCGGCAGGCTGGTTCACATTTGGCTACATCACAGAAAGGGAAGAAAGGAAAACACAAAGGGTCAAAGAAAGAAAAGATGCATCCAAAGTCCCAAAACATCAAATAGCCTTTGATGATTTATAAGAAAATATGCTGTAGGCCTGCATGTTGTGCATTACTAAACATCATTTACACATCTGGAAAGCAACACCGCATGGATGTTTGTCCAGATGATACTACTTTGAAGGCAGTAGATAGGAATCAGGGGTAAGGCACTCACCAACACGGCAGAAGGGTCCCTCCCAGCCGGGGCTGCAGCAGCACTTGCCAGTAGGAGTGCAGTGTCCGTTCTTACAGTGTCTGGAACAAGCTGTCATCAGCAGCTCTGGAGGCTCCACCTGACGCTGGCACTCCTTAGGGGCATGAGGCCTGCAACAGTGGGTAAAGAGAAGGAGGAAAAGTCAGCATGTGGACGACACAAGCTTTACATGACATCAATCTCATTATTGCTCACAACAATTCAATAAAGCTACACTAAGAAAAAAAGTATAACACATGGCCAGAGTAAAGAGGCACAGTCATATCTCTGTGTCTCATGTGTCAAATGCTGCAAACTGCAGTTATTGTTTGCAAAACAGAAATTAGTTCCTCAGTGTCCACAGGTTGTTTGGCTGGGCTAGTAATGGATAGTTTCCTTCTTTCCTCGTCTCTTTTTTAGGTGCACTATGTTACATGCGTCTGTTTGAGAGTTTCATACAAAATCAGTTCATTTCATTTATAAAATATCCTGCTAACCGACGAACAAAGAGCGAACATACACAGTTATACAATGCAATGATTTGTGGCAATAGTCCAGGAAATACACTATGTCCAAAGCTTAGTTTTGGTGTATCGTGATAGTTGTGGCTACGTGTTTACTACAACAAGGCAGTTTTGAACAGCAATTTCTTCTCAGATGATACGTAGAGTTTCATAACTTTTGTTGATAGCAACTTTGTAAGGATGAACTAAAACTTAATAATAAATATTTGTATGTTTTAAACTTCTATATGTGGTTAAAAGGTCTTTATATCCCCATGACTTGATCTATAGTATGTAGATAGTATGTGATTTGTGAATCTACTATTCAAGATGTATTTAAGCTGTACAGCATGTTAAGTCTGTTGTTTTCATTATTTTGACTCATGTTTTCTTTAAAATCTCCTACTTGAAGAACAATACAAGGCATAAAGGGTTGCATCACACATAAACATCATTTGGAAAATGTAGACACACACAAACGCAACCCATCTCCAAGCCATGTGTGTAAAGTTTGAACACCGAACAGACATATTGTGATTGCTCTGTATTAAGACAAACATCCAGACACGCACATCAGCAAATGGGCTGAAACAGAATTATTTCATATCACGCTCTACAAATCTGGAAATCATACAGCGAGTGTGTAATAAAGTTCAAAAATGAAGCCTTTGCTAGCGTGTGTTGACTACACATACACACTGATGTTATATTGATGTAAAAATCCAATGAGGGAACACACACACTCCCACACTGACAAACATGCATGATAAGAGGAATCCTGTGGCTGGTATGAAGACTGAGAGGTATGAGAGGTCAATGTGTGCGAGTGTATATATATTTCTTACATTTACCATCTTGCATCTCTAGCTGACTCTTTCCTGTTGTGATCGTCAGCACAAGTTCAGTAGAAATTACATTTATTTAGCCTAGTATGCATATGTGAATGTATAGAAAGTTACTGATATCAGGTTTCAGTGATGATAATTGTGTTTCTTTGACTGTGTGTGTGTGTTTACTTCCTAGTTTGAAAAATGTGTTGCAACCGACAGACTTTAATTGTGTGCGTGCACTAAATTTGCTTTAAATTTATAAGGTGGAGGTTGGGGAGGGGGGTTGATTCCCATGCTCCCATCAGCAACCTACTCCAGACTCTATCCGAACTGGCTTTTGTTGTTGCAGGCTGCGTGTAGTTAAAAAAGAACGAAGAAGCGAAGCAAACAGAAAGAGAGGGAGAGAGAGAAAGAGTAAGAGTCCCTGGGGGATTTGGGGGGTCTGTAGCTAACACTGTTAATAGCAGGCAGGGGTCAGCAGCACTACTAAACAGTCTGTACGACTGCCAGGGTGGCTGTGAAAACAGCACCTGCTGGTAGCGCCACTTGACAAAGGCAGCTGGGTCAACAGCCACTGTGGGAATTTATCAACTTTGGGAGGGGTGGTGTATGAGAGCGAAGGAATGGGAGAAGAGAGACAGTGCTTACATATGAGGTTACATATGACCGAGTATAAAATGACAACATAAACGAGATAGTCGTATAAATTGCAGATTGCATGATAATTAAGAGGATAACGGGAGGGAAAAGTGGGTGAAGTGCACAAGTTCATGAGTAACTACTTGGCTGCTAAGATGAGACAGAACCAGGAAGATTGATGCTGGTTCAGATCGTCGTTCTGTGGTAGAGCCTGCCCTCCCCTCCGTCCTTCATCAGCTAAACATTAACATATCTTAACACTGACATCCATTCAGGTCTTTGCTATCAGAGCTGTGTGGATGCAATGCCTCAAATTTGTTCTCCTCTGTTTGATAATGTTTGTATGTGTGTGTGCGTGTGTTTAGCTTATTGGCTCGCAGGGCCTGTTTGACTGACATGAGGTAAATGTGAGAAAAGGGCTGTGGAGTGGTGTACATTGTGCGTACTAACAAAGGCTTAATCAAACGGCCCAGTGTGGTCTCTTTTGCTGTTTTGTCATCTGACTCCATTGTTTGGGGGCTTCTTTTGTACCTTCATTCCTTGTTTTAATTGTGCAAGAAATTTACTGTGTATTGTAGAAACTAGGGCTATTCAGTGGGACTGGCAAGCAGCTTTGTTAAGGGGAGGACCACAGCAGCGATGTAGGAAGATTTAGAAGGGATAGGAATATAAAGGACTTTTTTCTGCAGTGTGCTGGGAGCTAGCGTACCACACGCTCACACAGGCTGAAAGATGTTTAAGTTGGTGTGTACCCGCCACCCACATATCTGTACCCCCAAAACAGGCACATATACAGATTAATCTATCTACAAATAAGCAACCGGTGATTTGTGACTTCCATTGCTAATGCAGTCCATAAAGAAGGTCCCAGGACCCTATTTGAAGTTCACTATGTCTTTTTAAGGTCTCTGCTCAGTCCAACTGTAATTCAATCAGTGCAGCCTGCAGCTGACAAAACCTGAACAAGTCCCCTATATTACAACTGTCCCTTCTTCTCTGTGGAGAGGGTTTGTAGCTAAAAGAAAGTCAAACTACATTTTACACCAGAATTCAGCAGGGGGTCTGGTTCTATAGGTTGAGCAATTACAAAAGCATGTCAGAGTCTGTCCATGCATGGATGGAGGGCAATGTGTGTCTTACTGCTTTGGCTCCCATGGTGTATAGTACATACACAGAGAGACTGCACTGTATAATAATGACTTTTTTTTTGCTAGTATGTTTCCTTTTTAAACAACGAAAAGGTCTTTCTAGGATTATTTGTCCCTGGCACAAATATAATGCCCTCACCGTATAAATAATATTATTAAATGCAGACTTAATGGGTCTGAAAACCAGCCAAACAAAGCCATGGATCCCTCTATATACTATATACTGTAGCAGTGTGAGTGTTACTGCTTTGCTCACTTGTTTTATGTTTAAGGCTCATAAAAGAAGCAAGACTGTTAAAAGTCAAAAGAAGAAAAAAAAACCAGCAATGATATTCATAAATTTTACATTTCGACTCTCACACATACACATACTAGTACGCCCTCATACCACACACTCCCAGCATGGTTTAAAATGCATGGTGGCCTATTTATTATTGGAGGGGTACTCCAACTGACAAACAAATACCTAGAAATGAAGTCATCTGGCCAGGACATGTTTACACAAACACTGCTGAGGGATTTTATGGCTGATGTTTCCCTGTAAGCCTTTACCACTCTCCCTAACAATTCCTCTTTTCTCCCCCAATCTGTTCCCAAACACACAGTTGATCAAAACACTGTGCTAGATGCTATACTGGACCACAAAAACCACCATACTCTAAAACAAAACTGTTTCTGAAAAAGCTTTAGGCTCCAGATGTCCCTGGATTATGAAAGAGAAAAGAGGGAAGGACCACCAGACTTGATAACACACTGAGGTCAGACACGTTAGCTACCCCATTTACTCCCCTGTCACTCCCTCTCCACCCTCCCTGTAACAAGATCCTAATAACGAAGCCAAAATGTATTAGGAGTTAGGACTCCAACACCACAAGGTCTGCACAGACTAAACAAGTTCAGTTGATGGTGGAACGAATAGTTCTTGAGGAGAAATACTTCCAGCAGCCATGCCAGAAAACATAAATACAAAGCGAGCCACCGGGGCCCCTTTGAAACATCTGTGGCGTAATTAATTGCATGGGTGGCACTGTCGTCACCCAGGAATGATCAGCTGTGGATATGTTTCTATTGTGATTCGGAGGCATGCAAATTCGCCCTTGCTGCGTCTGCTTCTCTTACTTTATCTGCCTCTCTTAATCAAATTTGAACTACCCTAAAGAAAATTTATTCTTTTGGGATTTTTCCTGTGCATTCAGTTATTCAGATATGAACACATCCCACCCATTGACCTGGGGAGTCGGAGCTAACCTCGTACGATCTTGATGTCTCAACTTCCTTCTGATAAGAAGATAGGCAGAAATATGGGAGGTTAGGCTTGAAACTTTAGAAGCTATTGGCTGAATTACAAGATCTGCTTATGTTTGCAGTGATTTTTTTACTTCTAGGGTGATATATCAGACAGAAAAGTTTATATATCCATCTAGTGTGGGATGAATTCATGCCCTGTCTGCATATTTTCTGGTCTTGAGTGACAAATGTTTTTCACATGTACTTGGCTTTGCACAAACAGTTTATAGATCCATCACTATCTGAATGATAGTCTAATACTGTGATGCATATGGTAAGTATTATGACACTGTGACACACACACATGTGCTCCCCAAACACTCCAGTTGTTTAACATCAACTAATTAAATATTAGACTGCAGAGACACCACTTAAAGAGAAACAAAGTGTGAGTGTGCTGCAGCATTGTTTAACTCCGTCCACGTGACAACAAATAAAACGTGCTCCGTGTCATATATTACTCATGAACGTGTGCATATGTTTCTAGGTTTCTGCTTGGATAGAATGGGTGGAGGTCGTGTTGCTTGACTACAGGTGCTTTTATATAGTCTGACTGCTGTCAAAAGTTTTGAAAATAACCAGCAGGCAACAGTTACAAAGGTGTACATTGCTGATTAGTCAATGTTGCTGTTAGCAATACTTCTGAAGAGCTATGGTTATTCTCCAGTCACTGCACAGCATTTGCTTTGGCTGAGGCAGGTGATGATGTGATGACTTGTTGAAGGCCATAAGGGTTCTGTATGGAGGGGACATATATAAGTGCATTAAAGAGCCAAGCAGGAAAATGAGAAAGAAAATACCTACCATCTATGAAATGTGATCAGCTATAGATCCATGGATTGTCTGATCTTGTATGATATACTGTATGAGGGATTATCTTTGCCTTACCAGCACCACCAAAACAAAGCCAGCATGAAATTAGAGATTGCGGGCGAGTTTGTTTTGAGTTTTCATTCGACAGCATGTACAAGCAGTGTGGGCTCATGATATTGAAGTAGGACCCATCTACATACCACTAAAACCTACAAACATATGATGGCTGAAAGAATATGACTGATTCAAACAAGATAAAAAAAAAAACTTTTTGTTGTACCTTTTGGGGTCGAGCAGCTTGTAGAGCTTCCCACTGTGTGACTGCGCCATGCTTTTACTGCTTGCTAATATGTAGACTTCACCTGAAAATGAAGAAAAGCCACGTGGCAATGATCTATTAGTATTGCTTGTACTACACAAACAAATGCAATAGCAAAAAAGTCCAAAGAATTCATATGTAAAAATGATACAAAAGAAGTATACAGGACATAGAGGACACAGGAAATGACATGATGTGGAGTGTAGCTAAAGCTTAAGCAATGTTGCACTTGCCACAGGACTTTAAGAAAGAGTGTAATGGGACAATTGGATACTCATGACTGGGAACCAGGCGGATAATTTAATGAAGAGCAAGCCCGCAAGAAAATTCCATAAAGGGACAAATTGTAAACATGTGTCTGTGGAGCCCCATACTTTGGGACACACGCCCCTCAAATGATTCTTGCACCGCTTGCAAATCATGATCAAATGCAGCAATCTTTAAATACCTCGTCAGACCAGGCAAGAAATGTGATCAAACATTTTTGATAGCTGTGTGAGTGATCCAAATCATGTGTTCATTTTAATCAGAAACACCACAGCTGACAGCTGAAAATTCTGTGTTTCTGGTGGGGTCAAACTGATAAAATGTTCTGTATCATATTAGTCCGCTCACCTCAGCTCACCCGATCTTATCTTTTCTTTCAGTTCCCCTGGTAAATGGTAATACATCTTTATGCAGCTTTATACCCATGTGAAACATTGTTTGTAAGTGGTCAAATACAATAATGGGTTCTTCGGAGTAGCATTGTTATGCTATGGTAATGACAATTTATTTACATGAAAGTATACACTGTATAATGTTCAGTTGGGGCAAAGTGCTAAAAGGGGAGGCTTTTAATTTGTCCTTGTTGGCTAGGTGCAATTTTCTCCCATTTTATGCACCATCCTGTTACAATGAAACATCATTAACAGCACAATGAAAATCTATGAACCACTGATATATATGTAACAAGAGATCTGTGTAACACTGTATTGTCAAACAAACCTAGTTCATCCTCTCCAAAGCCCAAGATATGTCCCACAAGCATAGAGCCACAGGAGCTAGCTGAGCCCAGACACAGAGGTTTTTCCAGCCACTGTTCCTCATTCACTGATGTTGACAATGTAGACTTCTGGAGGATCCGCAGGTTACTGAAACACAGAAAACACACAGTTGCTACGGCCATTGTTTTGTAGTTTCTCATGAAGACTGTTCGATGATGAAATATAGAATGACATGACATGCACATCTTACATTTACAGCGTCCTCAACAAGCGAAAAATACAAATTTGCATTAATTAATGTATTAAATTTTTGTATTGAATGTTAAAGCTTAAATCCGTAAACAATGATACGTTTTACTTGCTGTAACATTTTTTATTGTTTTATTTTCTTTTTTAAGCCCATGCTCCACTTGATGTTTTTTTAAATCTTTACCTTTAAACCTTGAAAATATACAGTACATCATAAAGGTGTCTTCACCTAGCCAAATGTCCCAAATGTGTCACAAAAGTAACTGAGCACACATTGTTTTAAATGCAGCGCCAACTCCTGATAGCGTACTTTCCCTTTGCTATTGACTTCCTTTGTTTACTCAAATGTCAGTGTTTGACATCAGCAAAGTAAGATGAATTACAAACCAAAGAAAGTGTGAACAGCACAGGGAAGAATGTCTCATTTCCATTCACGCTGAAAAGGCCTTGCCATAGTGGTGACAGTAACATAAAACTTACTTCCCCCATGTGGATGGAACCCTGTGTTTACTTTGGCACATTCTGATGCAAACGACATATTTTTGTGTATGAAAAGAGAAGGAAGAGACATGTTGATCTCAGTAAGAATGAAGATGTTTCTGATAACTTATGAATCAACTGAATTTGAATGCCAACAGGATAAAGCGACGACAATATGTTGAAAACAAAGGAGGACCCAGCTATCTGACATTGAGTATGCAGGGAGTGTTTTCACAGCAGAAACTCTGTTACGCTATTTATCCGTACTGTTTTAAAAGTCAGTTGTTTTTTGCTACTTACCCATTTCTATCTCCAAACACATAACTGCCATACAGTCTTCTCGACTGGCAGCCCCTGTAGATAAAACCTCCCACAGGCAGTGCCCCTCCAGTGGAGTGCAGGTCGTAGACAGAGGGCTCGTTTTCTACAGATTGTCAAGAAGCAGAATATCTGATTTAGTCACTTACTATCATACACACTGTACACATCATTACCAAGTTTTATCATAGAAGCAAAATTAAACTGCACTGACACACTGCATTAATCACAACATTCATCAGCCTGGATTCTTCAGGGACGTTAATCTACTAATTAACTTAAGTGCCTATGATAACTTTGCTTACAATAAGAGTTGTTTGTGTTAAAAAGAAAATGAACCTTGTTTACTTCATTTTGTCAATAGTCCTTTAGACAAAATGCTCGTGTGGTTCCTATTAGAGACAATAGAAACAAAGACACTTCTTTCATGGAAGCCAACTCAAAATTTTAATGTCTTGATCAAAACTGGAAGAGAATGTATTCATCTTTTATAGTATGTAATGCTGAGGCACCCATGTCAAGTTTTCTGGATTAGAGTCGACTTGGCAAAAGGGAACATGAATAGAGATTTGCTGCCTTAAAAAATTTATGATCTAAGACTTGGTGTGTTCATTTCCCAACAGTAATAACTTTAGAATTTGGGTAACCATTTAAAACAGGCATCCAGCCAATTGAGAAGTGCTCTGTGACAAGAACCAGCATTTTGAATCGGTTGGACAAACTAATTAGGTCACTGTGGCCAAGATAACCAGCCCAGTGTAATTGGGAACAAACAGCAGTATTTTTTTTCTGACAAGAAGCAGAGTAGATATTGTTATTAATTATTTATTCAGTATGAACAGAACTATGTCCCTCTCAGTTGTGTTTTCAGCAATGCTAAACCATCATATAGACAGTTATTGTTGTTGACAGCTCCACTCCACAAGAGGGAATCTTTCTAGTTCACATCACTTTTCATTCAACCCTTACATTCTCTGCACTCAACTTGGTTGATGGCATTACAGCTACAGTTTCATTCCTTTTTGTTTTATTATTTTTATAATGAGCGCCACTATATTAATATCAACATTTAACACCTTCCAAACTTAAAAAGGTTATGAACATTTTTGGATATCTAATGGAACATGTCACTGACCATAGTCTTTTCCCTTTGTAATCTCCAGTATTCTTCCTGCTGATGCATTTTTGCCACTAGCATCTGTACAGAGGATTAGGAGACTTCCATTGTCCGTCTGAAGTCGATCTACCGCACACCTACAATACAGAAAACAAAGGATGAACTCAGGAGAAACAGATGTTATGTCTTGACAATAAACAACAATATTTACCACAGGCCAACTTGGTAAAAGAACAGTGTGAATTTACAAAAGTCTACAAAAAGTAGTAATTAAACCTGTTAGGACAGTTTTAGGATCAGTCTTTTAATTTAGTTTCATTAATCAGTCCAATTAGGAGTGGAGCGGATCTCTTTTGGCTCTAACACCTGTTCACTTTGCTGATGTTTCCCACTAAGATATGGTAAGGTAACAGAGGAGTGAAATTCAAATCAAATCAATCAGAACATCATATCATATATGTACAAAAATACACAATGGAGCAAAAACTGTAGTAATAAAAAAAAAAAAAAAAAAAAAAGGAGAAAAAAAAAAAAAAAAAACATA
>OMLM01000013.1:195553-222649 GCA_900302695.1 Helostoma temminkii | reverse complement strand
TAAAGATATATGCATAATAATAATAATAATAATAATAATAATAATAATAATAATAATAATAATAATAGGGATTGCTGGGTGTAATTGATTTTTTAATTGTTGCTAATTATTATTGGATTATTGGCTGACTTAAGCATCGTTTTAACAATAAATTATTATTAACTTATTTTATAAAAAAGGAAAAAAAAATCTGCGGTGATAATAAATGCAACCTTTTTGTCATGTTTCTCTCCTCATGACGCATCTCTTCATCTAGTTCATATCATAAAATTCACTCTAGAACGCGTCTAATCGAGCGATTTGATTGGCTAAAAGTCATCCCACTGAGAACCAAACTCTCACCAAGACGCCTTGGTAACCTAGCAACCCGTCACTCTCAATCAATAGCCCATTACGCCAGGTTTTGTTGGTTCTGACAAAAGGCATCAGCAGACCTAGTCTGCTTAAAGAAAATAAAACTCCTCCATGTTTTTGTTTATTTTTACGCATAAGTCTCATAACTGAAGACAGCTTATTTGCTTTATATCTGGAAGAGTTATTCCAGAGAGATAAGCGCCGATTTCAGTAGCCCCGTGTTTATTTGTTTTATTATGTCTACAGCTAGAGCTTACATGTGCTGTCCTATCAAATTAAAAGCCCCGCATATTGGTTGCTGATGGGGCTTGATGTTATAAAAATAAACTAGGGGGTGATGAGAGGCTTCACTTATTAAAGTGCAAGCCGTGAACAGTGGGTTCTGGTGATGGGTTCAAAAGCCTGACACTTAACTCCACGTCCAGTCTGGCTTTGTATAGACGGACAGAAGTCTGATTGGACCACTATCCCGCCAATCAGCAATATTTTCACCTTTCCCTTTACGCTGACATCATCGGGCATGGTGACGCCCACTCGGAGTCCCTGTGCAGATAAAGTGGAAAGCTCAAGTTTTCACCAAAAAGACTGAACGTCGCTATTTTGTCCATGAGAGGGAGTCGAGTTTCTTATGTGCGCCGTCTTCGACCAGCTCCACAGCACAACTGCAGAGCACATTCACCCGACGAGGGGGGAAATACTGCTTGACAACGACTATTTTCTTTCATAGTGTGTGTGGAAGCTCAGAACTGCGGTCGGACAGTCAGTCGCTCGGTCACTTCTCCCCTTCAGCCTTCAGACACAACTGCACCTCTGTGCCGCAGCTGAAGAACGGGGTTCATGGTCATCGGGAAGCTCTTATTTGTTTCACACCTGGATTAATTCACAGGCGACGATTTTTTTTTCTTTTTCCTTCTTAGTCTGTTGTACCGAGGACACTTTTTCCTTGTCACAATGTTGTGGAAATTAGCTGACAACGTGAAATATGAGGATGACTGTGAGGTGAGTTTGGGTGGATGTGCGAAGGAAAAATGCCACCGAGCAAAAGTTTGCAGTTCAGTGACGGGAAAGAAAATAGTTTTTTCTTCTATTCATGCTTCCGTCATTGATATTATAGCCTGTGATAAATTATGATAAAAAGGACACACGCTGCAACAACCAGTGTAACTGCGACGATAGTAGGACAAACGCTAATAATTAAGCATTTTTAGACAAAAAAACTAAAATCTGACGCGTGTAAAACAATATCTGTAATTACTGTCGTCATAACATAATAATAATAATAACAACAATATCAATAACAGCAATAACCTAATATCACCAATAATTGTGTAAGCAACAGGATATCAATATCCTCTGTCAAAAGCTGCTTCTGCTTTATCATAATCTGCCTTATTATTAACACCTGAGAACATTGCAATAGGATTACAGTAGAGTAAAATACCATTAGACTGACTTATATTAAAATTAAGCCACGCTCTCCACCAGATCATACATTTTCATTCGTCCCAGTGAATAATAAACACTCGACTCTCCTGAAGGACAAATGTCATTACTACCTGCCATCTTGTCATCTCTCTCTCAGGAAAGGCACGACGGCAACAGCAATGGGAACCCCCGGCTGCCTCACCTGCCTGCAGTCAGTCAGCACCTGTACAGCCCGTCTTCCTCACTCTCTCATTCGGCCAGTTCGGACTTCCAGCCCCCGTACTTCCCGCCTCCCTACCAGCCCATCTATCCGCAGTCCAGTGACCCCTACTCCCAACTGGGCGACCCATTCAACATCAACTCCATACACCAGTCGCCATCGTCGAACCAGCAGCAGCCTTCCTGGCCGGGCCGCCAGGGCCAGGAGGGACTCGGCGTCCACGCAAGGGGCGGACTGACGAGTCAGATCCTGGGCCTGGATGGAGGATCGTCCGGGGTGAGGAGGGAAGGGTTCCGCCGGCCGGAACTGGTGCCACCACACGCACACGGCTTAGACTCGTCGGTAATTGGTGACAACATGGGGATGCACGACATGGGACACGGACTGGAAGATGTTCAAGTGAGTGGGATTGTTTTAAATGATCACTGTGCAGAATACGCCGAGCACGCGTAACTTGGAAACCACCTGTTCACCGTTGTGGTGTACAGGGGTCAGGGTGAGCTCTGACCGGTCTGCAGCTTTGTAGCCCCATATGCAGGAAGCTGAGATGCATTGTAGCAAGCAGTACATTTTCCCCATGCTGACCCGTGTCCACCACCACAGCTGCTCTTCAAAGGCAAATATGTGTGGACTTCGTAGGGGCGTGCTGGGATTTTTTCATGAATGTAGCTGCCCTGAAAACACTCTATAACTATAATAGCTAAACACTCAGATAAAAATCATACACTAAAATAATTTGTTACTACATATACATACACAAAAAGGATAAGAAATATTTTGGACATGTGTTGAGGAAGTTATTGATTTATTTTTAAGTTATTTTCTGTTCATTTTTTAAACAGTTCATGTGGTTGCTTATTTCTACTTCTCTTCTTTTTGTCAGCATGTAGATGACCACAGTATTATTATGGCAGATCAGACTGTCATCAAAAAAGGTGAGTTTGTGTCCTGTTTATGACTCATCGAACCATTTATGTAAAAAAACAGCATTTGTGTTAATTGGAAAGAAAAAAAGGAAGCAGAATAATGCAGTAATTACTGGGAGGAATTAGAAATGTCCTGTAATAACTGTATTTTTTCACTAAACTTAGTTGGCAATGTCATAACCTCTATAGTGGCATGTCTGGGCACTCAGTGTGAGAGTACAACTAAGGAGGAGTTTTCTATTTGAGCTTGCACTCCATACAATAATAATCCTCCTAGCCATGAGATGCACTTATCTAAGCTTGATGTGATCCTAACTCTATTCTGTTGGTAAAGGTGCTTGAATGAATGCCCAGTGGGAAAGAACTGATCCTTTTCAAAAGCGACAGGCTATAGCCGACATGACATGAAAATTGGGCAATCTCACAAGCTCTGTGTTTACTTTGAGAGAGGAGGAAAGCTTTGGATCATCCTTAGGCTGGTTAAGCTTGCAATTGCAGCTCTTTTCAGTTCACGTTAACAGGAAATTATGCGTTCATCTTGAAACAGTGTTCGGCTCTGCTGAACCAGCTTTTTGCGGGGTGTGGCATAAGACTTGCATGTGAAGGACAGTGTAGTAATTTGTTGGGACATGAACTGTTTTTAGGGAGAACCTATTCCTACCGTTTTGTCATCAGGGTTTCATTAGGAGACTGTGAGTCAGAGAAAGATCAGCTTGAAATACGTTACTTCTCAGATTTCAGGTTGAACTTAGATAGATAGATAGATAGATAGATAGATAGATAGATAGATAGATAGATAGATAGATAGATAGATAGGTAGATAGAAAGATAGATTGAAAAATGTAGACATGTTTAAAAGTAAGCCTCATGCTTTAGTTTCTCATTATCTTACCCACTCAAATCACACAAATAGGACTAACTTTTGTGATATTTTAACATGAGTACAGTGTTGTTTTTTCAAAAGTATACTGGCAAAAAGTTTAACAACGTTACGATGCATATAGAAGCAGAAAGGCATTTGCACAGCGCAGAAAGCTTAGCAGTGAAGCAGCGGTGGCTCGTCATATTGTTCCTATGCTAAAGGACACGCTATAGGCAATCTAGGTTTTCCACCTGTAAATAATGTCATTCCCAACCATGTGCCCCAGAGGAGCCTTAAAGCACTCACGTGACTCTATGATTTCTGTCTCAGTATTAGGACTACGAGGTGGCAGGAACCTTGATCGCTTACAGAGGACTTATTATCAGGGGGGCATTCTTGCGGGTGAGAATGAAGATGGATGTATTTTGTAGTTGTGCTGTACTGTTTTGTTTGTTCGATGACTGTCAGTGCATTTGTGGGTGGTTAAGTATTTAGAATCTGTGAACTACAATTAATTCAACTTTTGGGCTAGCTAAAAAAATTTAGATTACCTTTGTGTAATTTGTGAGACTTGATAATAAACAATAGAGGTTGAGAATCTGGGGTGTACATGACAGACTGTTTGTATATGTGTCCCTTTTTGTAGATGGTGTTGAGGGCAGCAATTTTAGCTGTTTAACATTCAGGTATCCAGTGTTATAAAAGCAAGGCTTTCAATATTTGATTCTTTTGCACCATTGTGCAGCAGACGCTGGTTTTCTTAGTCACACAGAGCTGCATTTGCAGTCTTCCTTATGATTATGTACAAGAAAGCACAAATTCCCTGTTTCACAGAGAGGATTATGATGATTAATGCTTATGTACATTTACAGGAAAAGTAGGGCATACATAATATACACCAATAAATGCTATTGTGCAACAAGTTTTTATCCTTTCTTTTATACTTTTTCACTCTTTAGCTCACCCATATTTTTCTCTGCACCCTCCAGGTCCTGTCACTCTGCCCAAAGGCAACGCACTGGGTCTACCTTTCCAGAAAGAGTCCCTGCTAGGCATGGTATCAAACCCCACAGAAGTGTTCTGCTCCGTACCGGGCCGTCTTTCCTTACTGAGTTCCACTTCCAAGTACAAGGTTACCGTGGCTGAGGTCCAGAGACGTCTATCGCCTCCAGAGTGCCTCAATGCGTCACTCCTGGGAGGGGTTTTACGCAGGTCAGAGCTCAAACTCGTTAAACTTGACAGCAGGCTGGAAGTACTGACATTTTGGTTTTGTTGTTTGTAAAAGCGTTCAGCATAGTACAGAAATACATTAGAAGTGATTTTAAAAATCAAGGATAATTAAAACAGGTTTAATTAATTTTCTGTTTTTATCAGTATCTTTCTTATAGGCAAGATGTTAATAAAGGTGTTTGTTTTAGACATGAATTAAACTGCTGTTAATCTGAGGAATTGTAGCTCTAGTGATCGGTAGACTAAAGCTTAGCAGCCCATGGGAAAGTGTTTTCTAAAAGCACAGCTTGGCTCAGTTGCTCTGGATCATCAGTTTTTTGCGTAACGTTTGTGACATTCTTTGTGTGGTCTGCAATTTTGGTTCTCTGCTTTGTCTGGGGATAGGTTACATCAACACAGTTAGTACCAATCTAAAGGCTCTGTGGTTGTATTTCTCCTTGTTTTGTGTGTGTGTGTGTGTGTGTGTGTGCTTGTCAGGGTTTTCAACATGGGTCGCTTTATCTGTGGCAGAATTGTTGACCTTATGCCACATATGTTAGTGTGGCAGTCTGCTGAGGGACTGTGTGGTTCCAGTGTGTCCTGACAGGAGTATTTTTTGCTTGGAGTGCACATTTGCCACTTCCCATGTGTCTGCGTTAATGCTGACATATACACACACCAACACACACATACATATCCACGTGCAATCACAGACATTTTTAAGTAGGTCATATACCAATATGAGGGGGGTTGTCAACTGAAGAACAAGGGGAGAAGGGGAGGAAAGGGGTGGAGGAACACACGCGCCTCCCTAAAGATGCTTCCTCTCTCACCCACCATGGACTGCGAGAGCTTTGACCGCCAGTCATGCGGAAAACTGAATTGACCATGGCAAGTGGGGAGTTTAAGTGTTTCTGCAAGTGCATGTATGGGGGATTTATCAGTTGCACATTTTAAGTGGAACCATCAAATGCCCCAGTGTTTTATAGGTCAGAAGGGTCTGTTTGTTTGTGATTTGTTTGTTATCAATAGCGTCGTGTACTCCCCAGGAGTGAGGTCTCTTCTGACATGTGCTGGAAACTTTGGATCTTAGTAAAAAGGGCAAAAATGTTAAAATAATGATATTTGTTAATGGTGATTTCTGGTTCAACTTTCTCAAGCTGATGATAACTGACAGAAAATATTTATAATAATGTTTCAAGTAGGTGGAAAATGACATTGTCATTAATTTCCTAGTCCATCAGGAATGATTATTTGCAAACATTAAATGATTATGAGAGCGAAAATGAAAATCTTCAACTGTAAACCTAAAGCTGCAATGAGCAACTTTTCAGAATAAAGGTAGCAAGAGCATTAGATTTAAAATCAATTCACTCTGTTCTGCCCAAAACGTCTTTCCCCTACTCTGCTACACTTCCCAGCTCTTACAATAATAGTCCTTAAAAATTGCAATAAATATGAATGCAGAAAGGCAAGACTTGCTGAAAAACATTTAGAAGGGGATATTTCTGCACTTACATCATGCTTTCAGAAGCACAAAAAAGAAAGATTCATTCATGTACTTTTTATAAATATGTTTTTATTTTTCCTCCTGCAGAGCCAAGTCAAAAAATGGAGGTCGTTCTCTGAGAGAAAAACTGGATAAAATCGGACTAAACCTGCCTGCAGGAAGGAGGAAGGCAGCCAATGTCACCCTACTTACGTCACTAGTAGAAGGTATGACATGTCACTCAGTAGTTCATAGCACCTTCTCAGGTGTAGTTGCTGTTTGCCTGCCTGGAATGTGGCTCTAATAATATGAGAATGTGGGAACGTCAGGCTCTTGCAAATAGTGTGTGTATTTTAAGTACCGTACAGTATGTTAAGCCATTCTCCAAACGCAATTCACTGTTGGAATGCCATGTGAAGTTAGTATGAATTGTGCAAAAAAATCTAGATGTACAAACAGTTAGTTTCATGTTCTTGTTTAGTAGTCATAGTGATTCTGCCCATTCCGCTAAAATCAGAGTGACTGAGTGTTTACTGATGTTTATATTTAGTTTTCTTATGTCTTAAATATGATCAAAGTCCTGATATAACCCAATTTTATAACTTAAAAAAACACTATTGTAAGTACTGTAAGCATGTTGTTACAATGATGACACAGCACGTAGAATTTTTCCTTGTCATTGCCCTGAAAAAAAAAAAAAAAGGCATTGTCACTCATACCTTAGCCCGACAGTAAAGCTTCACTGTGATCCCAGTATCATTTTAATCCCATCTACAAGCCTCAGGCTATGTTAGGATATTTTTTTCCTCTGTTGCTGCATAAACGTCTAGTTTTTTTTTTAATGGACTGATGATTCTGTGCAGTAGAATAACTGGAGGCTTGTGTTATTTAGAGACCTTCAAAGCTGAATTAAGCCTTGTTATCTTGTGTTGGGATAGCCAGGAGGGCCAGCTGACCTTAAAGCTTGTGCTTCTAAATAGCTGCCCACGTTCTCAAGTGATTTGCGTGTCTATCAATAAGTGGTGCTGTTGGTGCTGAGGGCACTCTATGCTAACATTTTTCCACATAAGCCCATTACAACCATGCAGCCCACTAGCTCTTCCTCCCTGAAGCAAGAAGTCTGAGCAATAGTTATTACTGTGTAGCTCAACTGCTTAACATTATGCGTGTACATATCAAAAATCGGTTCAAAAACAGAGCTACTAGTTAAATTGCTAAAGCTGGCCAGCTTACTACTCAACCTTTGCCTGGTCTGTTAAAGGACATGCTGTGATAATGTCTGTGTAAATACTAATAATATTTATTTATTATCATACAGTCTTGGTTTGAGACCAGGGGCCAGTCATTATCATGTTGCTGTAGACTTAGGTTTGCAAGTGACTTGTGTCTTTTTTTTATACATTTGTTTATTCCTCTTCTTTTAGGCGAAGCTGTTCATTTAGCAAGAGATTTTGGTTACGTTTGTGAAACAGAGTTCCCTGCAAAGGCAATTGCTGAATACCTGGGCCGACCGCATGTGGAACGCAATGAAGTTAACTCTCGCAAGAACATGCTCCTTGCTGCCAAGTAAGTTATTCCTCTGTATGGCGCTCCTTCTGATGAAAATACTCCTCTAGCAAAGTAAGATGTAACAAGCTGACACATCTAGACCTTTCAAATGCTTACACCAGTTTAATGGCATTGTTTGATCACTGTAGGATTTTTCTGAATGCAAAATTCTCTGTTGATCCTGATTGATTTACTGCAACCTTATATGTGGAATTTATGTTAAGATCACAATTATTCACAAAATGTAATTCAATTTAAGTATTTTCTTTCTAAAACATTCTGTTTCTACCTTCAGGCAAATTTGCAAGGAGTTCACTGACCTGCTCACTCAGGACCGTTCACCTCTGGGAAACTCTCGGCCAGCATCGGTTCTAGAGCCTGGAATCCAGGGCTGCCTAACGCATTTCAGCCTCATCACTCATGGCTTTGGTTCGCCGGCCATTTGCGCTGCCATGACCTCACTTCAGAACTACCTGAATGAGGCACTCAAACAAGTGGACAAGATGTACCTGAGCTCTGGTAGTGACACCCAGGGATCCTCAGACAGTGGAAGCAAATCTACTGACAAAATGGACAAGCACAGGAAATGAGAGCTCTAAGGAAATCCCTACAAACTTGAGAACTCTAGAGTTCCTTAATCTTGCTGCCCTGTTTGCCCTTTTTGGACTTTTAAAAATCTATATTTAGTATTGTCATTTCGAAAAAGAAATTAGTGTGTGAGTGTATGTGTGTGTGTGGACCATTGAATTTATAACATATTTTTGAGGAGTTGAGAATTTCTAAAAACCTGTCACGGCTGGTTGCAAATCAGTCTGTGTTGGCACCTATGATGGACACTTCTGGACTGGTCCTGACTGGGATTCCAACCCGTTTAGCCGCAATGCACACTATATTATAGCACAGTCCTATATAGCTGCCAATGTGCCAATACTGCAACCCTAGGACCTGCACTCTGTTGACAAGAAGAGGAAAAAGAACAAAGTGCATACTGTTTTTTTTCCTCCCTAGAGGACATCATTTCAAGATGAGCTGCTGTGGCTGTGAATTCCTCTCAGCTTTCCCCCTCCTGCTCTGTCTGGAGGCAAATCCACTGATTTCCTGTGTCTCAATGGACTTGCAAAGTCAAATTTTTATATGAAAAGGAGACAGAAGAACATCTACTTCATTTTCTTTACTTTTTGTGCTTGATTTGTACAAACACTTCAAAATGGCTCCAGTGTTATTGTGCTTTGTTCATGAAAGATGATTTGAATCTTATGTAGGCTTGTATGAGAAAAGACAATTTTTGGTGTGTCAGTCTGGTTCAATCAGAAACCAGAAACTCTTCAGTGTTCATGTGGATTAAAGGCATAGCAATGCTTCCATTGTTACTCTGTCTTTTGCATCTGGCAGTGTGAATGTGTTATTTTTGTGACCATGTTAGGTAATCATCATCCTTAGTATTTAAAAACCCCAAGTTAACATCCACTATGAACCAGTTCAGTCTTGCAGAGTGTATGTCTGTTGTGAGAATGTGTGTAAATGTACATATTTCTTTCTTTAAAAATGTTTTAAATTAGACATTAAATTCCAAACATAGAATTTTATTCAGTGTCCTTTCCTGGATGTAAATATTTTCTAAT
Source organism: Helostoma temminkii (assembly GCA_900302695.1). NCBI lineage: Eukaryota > Metazoa > Chordata > Actinopteri > Anabantiformes > Helostomatidae > Helostoma > Helostoma temminkii. The sequence goes on along the minus strand of OMLM01000013.1, from coordinate 212,994 downwards.
TTATGTTGTAATTTAACAGGCTTCTGTAAATAATGGTGTCATTCTGGTGTATGGTTTCGCTTTTTATGATGACGTGTTAAACTTTTATAAATGGGTTAGTTTTTTATCAAGTAGAGGTTAGAAAGTGGGCATGAGCTACTTTTTTGAAAATATGTAAAAAAAAAAAAAATGTTTTAAAGTTTCGGGAAAATTAAAAATAAAAAGTGAAGACTTAAGTCTGATCCAGTGAGCCGGTGATGTTGCCTAGACCACACAAACATACACCCACAAACACACACATTTGCTGTTAATGGATAGCGCCATTGTTCCGTGGCCTCTTTTTCAGCTGTATTTTGCAGATGATGGTTTAGTCATGTGTTGAAAGATCGTCCTATTAATAAATAGCAAGAAAAAATTCCCAAACTAATGGGAACAGTAGCCATCATTATCTGCTCGCACATAGCTTCACAAATAGGCTATGTGGCTCAGTGAAAGCAGAGACCTCAAAAGTACATCATGTGATGAACAAAGATGCACAACTCAGAGCAGACAAACGACTTGTTTATGTTTAAACTAAAAAACATTCAAAGCTATCTTCCTAAGTATGTTGCTCACTGTCATTTCCTTTCTATTTCCTGTTTTTAGAGCAGGTGTGCTACAAGTCAAGTGTCAATCTGGTTTTAGTTTCAAGGTGTATTTCTTCTATGGAAATGCGGTGCAGTGAGTTTCATGCTGCAGATGGCAATTCCTTTGATGTCTGTGAGAAAAAGAAGTGGTACAAAATTGCAAAAGGGATTTACATGTGGTACAAGGTTGCTTAATCATCACTTGCCTAGCCAGTCTCTACTGATTCATGCAGTCAGTCTGTTTGTGTGTTTTGTGAGCTTATTGCCAACTGTCTGAACACACGTAACTCAGAACCAGAGTGGATTAAAACACTGGTGTATGAAAATTGGTCACATTGCTGGATGTGCAAATTACAACACAGCAACATCTCTCCTTATATGCGCTGCATTAGCCATACTGTATATCCTGCTTTGGAGGTCAGTAGGTGAAACCAGCATTTCACAAAAGTCAGGCTACATGTTAGTGAGACAGCAGCAGCAGCAGCAGCAGTAGCAGTGTGCCATACCTAGCAGTTAAACAAGTATCAGCCTCTCCCCTCAGAACCTGTTTAACCAGACCTGTCAACCCTGTGGCTCGCTGCCCTTGCAGCGGTTGATTTTAACTGCCTTCAGTAAATCATGTTAGCTTTTGGTCCTGAGAGATAATGGGGGGAGGCTGTGGTGGTGGAAAGAAGAGGGAGTTATTGGTGAAGCTTGGTGGAGGGAGAAAAAAAAAAGGATTTCAAGTGTCTTTAATGACTGGTTGAACACTCTTGAAGCTTTGACGATGTTATTTTCTCTCTCTCCCTGTTCTTGTTTTCTTGCTGTAGGTTCTTCCTTGTGTCACATTGCAGGACTTTGTTTTGGCAGCCGTGAGCTATTAAACATACACGTCCTAGTCACTATCCACACCTTTAGCAGTCAGCAGAGGAGACCTTCATTGAGCATGTTTGGACAGTGAGTCATATGAATATCCCAGATGTGTAATCTAAAGATTAATACACCTGATTTTATGAACATTTCCACATGAAATGTCACTGAAGGTAAACTACCAAAATACAATGGAGAATAAAAATATAGAACAGAAGAAGGCATACACAAGAAACTTTTAGCTTATCAAAAAAATTATCATGTTTCCAATCAGATCACAGTGAACCTGTTTCTTATAATGTTTTCCAAAACACATGCCACATGGTAACTGGTCAAACATTTTCTTCTCAACTGTGAGAGAGTATGAGTAATTCACTTCTGACACACCTAATAAAGCTGGGAAAAGAAAACGAGCATAGACTTGTTGAGCTTAGCTGTTACCTCCACTTCTGATTCTTTTATGGAAAAAACAAAACTCATATAGTTCTTTTGTTTACAGGGATCTGACATGTTAATCTAATATGTTGATCTCATTAGAAAGCCCAGGGCTACTTGTCAACTCCAGATTCACTGAACTATAGTTGTATTGGATGTCGGTCCTGACTGAATGACCTTTTCATGAGGGTTGCAGCAAGTCACATGACAGAGGTGTCAGGAAGGAGGAAAAATTACTAGTTTTACATGTGTTATTTCTACTATGTTGTTTTTATTGCTTTTAGTGTTAAAGGTACAGCGGTTTAGAGTGACTTTTATTTATTTTTTTAAATCGTCTGATTAAATAGAGACTTATATCAGTTTCTTACAGTAACATGAACACAACGTTGACATTTAAACACTGCTCACCCTTACAAAATTTTACAGCGTTTTGCGCAACATGTTCCCAGACACTTACCACTTTACTTTCACCCCTTTCTATTTTGCTCAACCACTTCCCTTTGACTGCTTTTGAAATCTGTTGTAGATTAAGGCTCATTTGCAGTTAGACTAATCGCTTGCTTGCAGTTCCCAACCACTGAAACCACTTTATGAGTTAAACCGTAGTCCTAACATTCCCTGTCACAAACGACAAGACATGCCGACAACAGCAGATTCCCATGTGCAAATCAGAAGTTGAGGTCAAGTCATTCACAACTTAGTAAACACAGAAGGTGGATGAATTAAATTCAAGATGAATTAAATATATGTGGAGATAAAAAGAGGAGCGATTCAATATTCAGATGCTGTTTTGGTGTTTCTCCAAAATCAGATGAAGAGAACAGTGAACACAAATGAGTACAAGTAAAGTAAAAATGACGACATGACAGCTGTTTCAACAGTAATAACCAGTAATGCTTACTCCACATATCCTCCCCTATATAATTCACACAAAGTACTGTTTATAACAGCTCATGTACAAGTAAACTTACAAGCACTGAAAGTTACCTGAAATGTTTAGATGAGCAATGTTGGAGGAAGAATAGCCTATTCTGACTCATTTGCGAACAAAAATTGCACAGTATTTGGGGTTAATCAGAAGTAGGTTAATTCAGGTAAATGTACTTTTAGTCATAAAATAGATAGTTTCAGTGGTCCCTGGAAGGATGTTTTATACAAGATTGAAGATAAGGTCCCTGTCTTGTTTTACTGTTAATTACAAATCAATGTCCAAACTTAAGTTGTATGTTAGGAAGGAAATCTCTTGTAGCAGAATTTATTTGTCAAGCACGGGACAAAGTTCTGTTTGCAAACTTCGGTTCTGAAACTTGAGTTTCACTACTCAAAGAGTAGTGTATTATAAGTCCTTGCGGGCTTGAGGCTTGGATGCACATCACACAATAAAAAGATGACTAACTATAAATTCATTTGTAAAAGTTATAAAGTTCTTTCAGTGAAATAATGGGAAAGCAGATATAAAACATGCAGATCAAACAACATCAACAAATACAGTTGAATATGGCTTACAACTCTTAAATCAAGAGTAGGAATAAGAATAGAAATGGGATTTAAGAGATTTTTCATAGATGTGCATACCATTGGCCCTCAATTGGTTGTGCTAACTGCAACAAATGGTTTCATTTAGGCTGCAAAAGGGAAAATTGCAATTAATAGTCACACAGAAATATGTAAATGTAAATATACAAATGTTTTTAAATGAGTAATGTTTTTAATCTTCTGTTATTATTGAATTACTTCACTGGATTAACACTGATTAGAGTGTTTACTTGCTGTTTTGAGGAACTTTTGAGTTGTTTGCAAGCTTGACTCATTCCTGGGGTATTAAACAACACCTGGAGTTACAGTGAGTGGTCAGTCACCACCTTTTGTTCCAGAGCTTTAAGAGAGAACAGAGGGAGGGAAGAAGGAAAAGAAGTTCAAACTGACTTAAATGGAAGATCCTTCAGATTGTTTCATAACAGGCCACTTACGGTAGGTCAGTAATTGCTGCTATTACAAATGTAGCTAAAATACTTCATACATCTGGTGACTTGCTTGATGCAGACAATGTTGCACTAACGATGTTAAATAAGACATAACTGTTTTTGTTCACATAATCAGTGGAGTCATTTAACTCTGATCAGAGTTCAGAAAGTTTCATTTCAGTGTGGGTGTATGCTGGGGATGGGGTTGGGGTGGAGCTGGGTTAGCTGTGAAGGGAATGTAGTTCAATAATGAGAGCATTAAGAAACTATGGTAGGGGGTGAGATGAGTGTACATGTGTGTATGTGTGCGTGGAACATAGGGGGGGTTGGGCGCGTTGCAGCCTAATCCCTGAGGAAAATGTGGAAGAAATTAATCTAAATTACAAGGATGAGGCTAGTCTGGAGTCTGGGTCTGGAAAGGCTACAGAGGGAAAGCAGAGCGGTGGCGGGGAGGGGGACCACTGTATTTTGGTCGTTGCTGTCTTTTTTTTCTGTTCTTTTTTGCTCATCCTGTGGGAATGAGGTGGTCTGTCTTCCTTCCTCTTTGGCTAGCCACTCAGACACCCCTCCTTCACTGGCTCACACACAGGCCTCTTACCAATTAGTCAGCAGTGCAGCCCGTGTGGACGGGACTAAAGGGACCCCTCAATCCCTGTTCTCACAGACAACAGATGTCTTGGTTTCTCAGGGAACATGCGTCTCTTTGCGGGCCTCTAATATAAAAGATCAGTCCTGTCTTCTCCAAACCTTAGCTCCTAACCTGAGCTCTTAGTTAACTAGAAAATGACTGGCCGTTGAGGCATATATTTTCTCCAACACACATATAACCTTAATTGCACGCAAACACACTCCAACACCAGTGAGAGCCTCATCGTTCTTATATACCCTCACACAAAAACAGATATATTACACAGGATGGTTGCCTCTGCTCATCTATCTAATGAAAAGCATCTGGCGTCTCCCCATGCTAACCAACATACAAGCAAGTCTTGTTCACCTAGGTCTGAGTGCAGTAATGGGAACAAGCTGTTTGGTCAACAAACAGGCCCGTAAACACAAATTGTACTGTTCTTTACATGCGGTTCTCTTTACTCATTTACTAGAATGAGAAATCATAAGGATTTAGGCAGAGACACAAGACATTACTGTATATAGTATCACCAGTTACTCAAGTGTTTGTTTCTCAGAAGGTTTACCACAAATAAGTCTTTCACAGATCAATATAAAATAGATAAGTCTTAAAAGGTCATTGTTACTGTTAATGGGTTCATGGATTAGCCAGGATTATTGATCTGTCTGTGCCTCACTGTTGATCAGTTATACATCTCATGATTGGGCCACACATGGCTGATTCCCAAGCCTAGTGAATGGAGCCTGTGACTGCGTGGCTCAGGAAGAGGTTAATGCCACAGTAATCAGCCCATCACATTGGTGAAGCATTAAAAGAGTTTCTCAGAAAACCACCTGCTGCCATTATAGAGCTGTTCTCACAACAGATAATTAGTGAGGAAAGGAAATTAAACTTTAGTCTCCTCATCAAGACATCAGAGGAAAAAAAATCTGACATTTGTTATGTGAAATTATTACTTTATCTCCTGCTCTTTGTTTCCTGGATATAAACTACAGTACAGTTTATAAAAAACATTTGTGAATCCTTTAACATTGTTGACTTTTTGACATAATCTTTTTGTTAGGAAAGCAACTGAAAGGTTAAAAAAAGTTTAAAGTAAAATATTTTTTCTACAATATTACAATCAGCCAAATATTACAGTGACACACATGTTTATGCTTAAAGCCAACAAAAACAATCTGTAAAAGCAACAGTGACATATTATCAACTTATACAGTTGTAATTGTGAGAACCAGTACTGTGATTCCACACATATCCTGGGAAATGTTACCATTTATTGGGAGTTTTGTCCATCTGCTGAACTTCACTCTACTTTTCGCTCTGTTTTGGTTCCCACCAACCCAGGAGTGAAATACGTTGCTATTTAGTCACTAAATAGTCCACTGTGCTCACTAGTTGCTAACCTTGTCCATCAGCTCTCTCATGGTAGGGAGATAAAATAACTGCACTTCAACAAAGTTGAAAAGAGCAGTGAGAATTAACCAGGACATTACAGTGTCTGGTTATTAAACCAAAAATCTCAAGCTGCTTTCACAGCTGCAGAGGAACACTTGAGTGGGCTGCATGTAAGAATGCAAATGTCAGTCAGTTGGCCGGGACATTAAACAGACTTTATCCTGGGAGCCACCTAGTACAAAGTTCATGTAATGTCGGTGTGAATAAGAAAGTAATTGTCTTGAATATTCACAGCAAGCCAGTGGGCACTGAAAATTAATGCCCACTGGCTCACTGTGAAACTCAGGACAATCATTTGCTGTATTTGCACATGAATTCAGTCAATCTGCTCAGCACAGACCAGAAAATATATGTAAAGTATCTGTTATGCTTTCTGTTGTTGTATGACACTTCTCTACTTTGGCAAACTGCTGTTATAGACATAAGCATTGTTTCTAATCATGTGATTGGCACTGTTTCAATGTGCGGCAAATGAAACACAACTGAAGCATTATTGATTTTCGCAGTATACTTTTTGTTTCACATTGTGCCTCTTGCACGCTCTACCCAGGGAACTCCCCCACTAAAGCCAAACAGACTATTTCCCCCAGGTGAGAACACATTTGACTTGTGTGCTGCATGTGTGAAAGCACAACTCTGTACAATATTCAGACCTAATTGGACATAGCCCATAGTGCCTGTGTGAAAATGGCTCCAGAATTACATCATAGGTTCCTACAAAATATCACACAATCCAGTTCTACAGTACATCTTACAGTGAGCTACTGAAGAAAATTGAATTGATGACTGAGCTCAGATCTCAAACATCTCTGGAGAGTGAAAACTTCCAAATCACACACACTGATCTATGTCAAGACACAACAACATACTGTATGAATCTTCACAAAGGTCACTCAACTCAGGTTTTCTTGTCTTAAGCAGTACATGATGTGAAATTATGTAAAATCTATACAGATGAGACATCAAGTGTACATGTGCATGTATTTTTGTGTTGTCCCACTTCAGAGTAAGACTGCCCATAGGCAGGAACCAGCCTTTATGGTTCAGCTAAAGGTAAAGCTCATTATTTTATCCACCAGTCCCTAACCAGCTGTATTCAAAGGTTTGAGCTATGGCTTCAGGCACTTTGACTTTCCAATAATAAAGACAGCAGAGCAGAAGAGAAGCATGTAGAAATATGTCATTATTAAGCAACATGAAGAAAAAAGTTACAAACAACACAGAGACAAAATAACAGACACACCACAGAGATGTTAAGAGACATGTTTTACATAATTTTCACTGAAAGGAACACTGCTTATATGTAAATTCTTTAAAACTCAGACACAATTATCCAAGTTATAGGGCAAAAATCAAATCATGCCTTTGGTAAGGTGCATTTTAGAGGTAGGAAATAACCAAATGAAAAGATACATATCTACCAAAGAGAGAGAAAATAGTAAACATGTGAAGCCAAAGCTGCTTTGAATGGATTTCTTTGACAGCAAATGCTTCCAGTATGGAGTGAATCATTGTAAAACCACATTCATTTCCTGCCTGTGTTTATCCAAAGAGGGATAAGATACAAAGCTGTCCAGACTTGTTTGCAGTGCACAGGATAGTGTATGGAGAGAGAGATGTGCTCATCTGAGACTGGGAAAGCAACTACTTAAGCAACTTGTAGTAACACTTATAATAGCAGTTTGACAGCCCCATCGCTACTGGATAAAACATTAATAGATGCCAACAAGCTGTTTTAATTCAGACTTAATCTTTTAGCATTTGCATTTTCATTTAAATCAAAATTTTAAAAACTAAGAACAACTGAATAGTATAAAATTGAATGAATCATTCATGAATGATTTAATCAAAGACATAGAACCGCTTTCTCCTTTCTTCTCTCCTTATTCTTTTCCAGCAATTTATCTAGCCCATATTTGGCATATGGCAGCCACAGACTTGCATGCCTCAATTATGTTGAATGCTATTGTGTTGGAGGGAGGAAGAGAAAGGGAGTGATGTTTACAGTACCTACCCATGGCATCTGGCCATACGCTGTTTTTGCATAAAGAAGGAAGGTGGTGATGAAAGGTGTCAGTGTCCACTGTCAGATTGGTACCTCCTCTTTAAACAACCAAAAGAGAGAGACAGCAACTAAAAAAGTGAAACCGAGGAGCTATTTTGTGCTGTGGCTTTAAAGAGAGACCGGCTGACTGATAGATGCAGAACTAATTTAATGTTATGATTTTCATTCACAGATGAAAAGTGAAATCTAAAGTATTAGATTTTTTAATCATTTTTCTCAAATGTTTTCTCAGATGTTTTAACCCTTCAATTTAAAAATTCGACACTGATTGAATATCAAATATTAGTTTTTTGTAAATATTTTGTATGCTGATTAAATTCTTTTCTGTGTTTTGGTATTAAAAATGTATTGGCGTTTCCAAATGTGTATGCATATTGGAAGAAAGAACTGTACTGATTTTTTTTTTTTCATTTGGAAATTGAATAAATGAACCAGATGTCTCCAGGCTGTGTAAAGTGCACAGTATGTCAATGTGAGTGTGAAACCAGGCAAACACGTATTTGATTGGAATATCAAATGTTTGAACTAGCTGAGATGTGGTTGTTTTAAATATTTGAACAGCATTAGAAAGAACAAATCTGCTTGCAACAGACATAGTCAAAAGTACAAAAAGCATTTGGTTCTTACAGTGTTTTGTGCTCCTTTGTTTATGTATAAGTGTGTCTTTGTTTGCACACCAATATGCACCTGCTCATCCAGGATATAAAAATGAGAAGCTAAACTAGCATGACCGCTACACACAACGGTTCTGCTGATGCAACCACTGCTGGATGGACTGGCATGTTGCAAAAAAAAAGGAACATGAAGTGCACAAGGGAAAAGCAGTGACAGTTCCCAGATGTCAGTGATACGAGGATGATAAATCTCATATCTCAGCATGTTTACGCTCAAAGATCCGCTGCTGTATACTATCTGATTGTTTGAGGTGTCACACTTATCAGGGTAATCACTTAAAAAACTCAAACTGACAATGTATTCTGCAGTCTTTGACAAATTTGTATGTAATTAGTATGCACACTTCATAGATGTCATATGGCACTGTACACTTACCTTTGGATGTCCAACCTGGGACACTGAGAAATCTTGTACATCTCTTATTTGTATTAACAGGATGTAGTTGCTGAAGCAAGGCAAACTAGATATGATATTGTTGACAAGTTCATTATGCACATTTAAACAAGAACCTGTCAAATTCTTGGAAACATAATTTGAGAGTTAAAAACATTGCCATCTGTAAACCTGATATGAGAGCACCTGTTTCAGGTGTGGGTTTGCTTCTGAGTGTGGTATGAGACACTAGATATCTGATAACAAGACCTTCATAGAGTTTATGGTAATTAACAACTGCATCTAATGCTTGAATATCAGTTTTGATATGTCTGTGCAAATGCTGTGCAAAAGCACATAAACTGAGGCATATTCACTTTATTCCCTCTGTAAAAACTTAAAAAGCAGGACAACTACAAGACAGTTTAACAATACAGACATAAATGTGGATACTTTATGAAATCTTGCTGACGTTAGTGTGTGTGTGTGTATTTGTCTTCATCTGTGCATGCATGAGTGAGTGTGAAAAAGAGACTGAGTGTATGATTACACAACTGTTTGTAAGAGTATAGGCCTGAACGTATGTAGTACACTTGTGTGTGTGAGTGTATTTAGTGCTTTGTTCAAACAGACAGAAGTCTCCTGCAGGGAGAAAAATGTGCAGCTCGAAATATTAGTCTTGTTCTGACATGTCTCATCATTTTCTGCTCTGCACAAACCACCTCACTTAAAGCACAGCTGTCTTCTGAGCAGCTTGACAGTAGCACAAAATTTACAGCACAGGAAGGTAAAAAGAAGAGATCTTAAAAGTTTTGATGAAATCCTAATCCTAATGCTTATGCTGGTGTACACACACATATATGTATATGAACCAGAAAATTACCTGCTGTTTTAGAGGTCTGCACACTGGATGGCAAGAGGGAAAGACATAACCAATGGTCTTAGAGAAGCAATCATTGCTGTGCACTAATCTGGAAAGGGCTAAAACCATTTCCAAACAGTTTAGAGTTCAACGTTCTACAGTAAGAAGGCTTTTTTTTACAAGTGGAAAGAATTCAAGACAGTTGCCAGTCTTCCAGTGAATTGACATACCAGCACATTCATCCGAAGGTCACACCGTACAGAGCTCAGACAAATACAGAAAAAATCAAGAGCTATATCTCAGACTCTACAGGCCTCCCTGAGAATGTTAAATGTTCATGGCAACAAAAACAAAAAAAAAACAAACAAGAAAATATGTATGTAGTATGATTTCTTTGGAAACGTTTCCAGGAGAAAGCCTAAAGTCTCCTAAGTCTAAAAACAATATGAAAGCACAAACTAAGAGTCACAAAATCTGAACAAACCACAAGATTTCCGGAACAATGTCCTATGGACAGATGAGACCCAAGTGGAGTTTGTTGGTTTTTATGCTCAGTGCCATGCTTACCAAAAAAACAAACACAGCACTTCAGCAAAAACACCTTGATCCACGATCAAGCACAGTGATGGAGGGGTGATGATTTGGGCACCTTGCAGTCATTGAGTCGACCACGAACTCCTCTCCATACCAGAATATTCTAATATATGTAAGGTCGTCTGTCTGACAGCTAAAGCTTGGTCAAAATTGGGTCATGCAACAGGAGAATGATCTGAAGCGCACCAACAAACCTATATCAGAATGTCTAAAAAATAAAAGGATCAAGGTTTTGTAATGGCCTAGTCAGACCTCAACCCAATAGGAATGCTGAGGTGGAACCTTAAGAAAACTGTGCACAAGCAAATGCCCCAAAACCTTAATGACTTTAAGTAATGCTGTAACGAAGAAAGAGCCAAAACTCATTGCAGACAAACGTAACTGTCCGAAGGGAAATGGGTAAATTACTTCTTCAGAGGAGCTGAGATTACAACATAAGTCCATTTCCTCTGTTCACAGGTCACTGCTGCCATAGGCTACACAGCACAGCCCCCTTCTTCCTCCTCTTCCCCTGTCTCGTCCTTACTTTACCTCTGAGGTGGAACATAACATTAACTGACTAATTACCATCTGATTCCAATTTCCTCTAAGTGTCCCCTTGAAAGCGATTTCCTTAAAGAACGTAATCTCTATCTCTCAACAAAGTTGTGTGTATGGTCTGCATCTGTTTATTATAATGCTTTATTTAAACAGGTCAAATCTGAGGCAATATGGTGCTGAACCAATGATGTGTATATGTACAGTCAATAGGTATTAGTATTGTCATCTTTTAGGAACTTTTAGTCATCTGTTTTTTGCCAACACACATGCTCCATGTTCCCTCTGGGTTTATAAAGTTAAACAATTGCATATTTGTAAACACTGACATACAATATTATATCTCTCTGAATACACGGTACACTTTATATCAAGATCAAGGAAAACTTGGTCATCAACTGGTACATCTAATGTTTATATGCATGCATACACGCATATAAACAAACAACAAACAAATACAACTCCAATTCTGGAGTGACACTGTGTAAAATTTGCATAAAAACAGAATGCAATGATTTGCAAATCTCATGAACCCATACTTTATACATAATAGAACAGAGTATTATTATACATATACATATACATACATACATAATACAGCATATTATTATATACTTAACAGAGACAATTCACCGTTTTGAGAAAAAAAATGAAACTGATGGCAGCAATTAAAAAAAAGAGGGGACAGGGCAATGTTGGTGTATCCGCTTCCTCTTCTTTTAACAACAGTGTGTAAACTTCTGGGAACTGAGGAGACCATTTTCTGGAGTTTTGGGAGCGGAATGTTGTCCCATTCTTGACTGATACAGGATTCTAACTTCTCAACAGTCCTGGTTGTTCGTCGTATTTTGCATTTCAAGATGCGCCAAATTTTTTTCAACTAGCAGGTAGGCCAGTTCAGCATCCAGACACTTCTGCTATGAAGCCATGTTGTTGTCATAGATGCAGTACATGGTTTAGCATTGTTCTGCTAAAATATGCAAGGCCTTCCCTGTAAAAGATGTCTGGACGGAAGCATTTGCTGCATGTGTAATGTGATGCGCTGCCCATTCCACTAATGCAACCCTCAGAGATGCAAGCTTTTGAACCTAACAACAAGGTCCCTCTCCTCTTTTGTCTGGAGGATGCATCCCCAAAAAAGAATGTCAAAATTCGATTCATCTGACCACAGAACATTTTTCCACTTTGAATGGGACCATTTTAAATGAGCTTTGGCCCAGAGCATTCCTGGGACCATGTTGATATGTGGCTTCTTCTTTGCAAGACAGAACTTGATGCTGTGAACTGTGTTCACTGTAGTATTTACAGTATTTATAAGTATTTCTGGGCCCATAAAATGATCAAATTGTTTGAGAATTTGTTGATGCAGATGACTTTTTATACCCAGTCATGTTACTAACCTCTTGCCAGTTAATCTAATTAATTGCAAGATGTTCCTAAAGCTCTTCCTTGTTGGTACCACTTAATTTTCCAGCCTGTTGTCATTCTGTCCTAACTTTTTTCAAACATGTTATAATTAATAAATAAATAAATGCTAACATCAAAGACAAAGCTGAGACACAAATACCTATACATGTCATCTATACACTGCAGCACAAATTAATAAATATATATGCATACTTTTGTAATAACAACAATATTCTACTACTAATAATACTACTTCATGATATATATTATACATCATATTTAATATTTTATATAGGTTATGTTGTACATGATGATTTTAATATTACTTTTTATTCACGCTATACATTTTCCAAACCATTTTTTTTATGTTCCAATAGGCTGAATAGTTCCATAATTATATAACTGTCATGGTTTATTTCTGTTCATTCTTTTATTTTGAAAGCACTTTTACTGTTGGTCACTTGTCCCTTATGTTTAGATCCTGCCCATCCCCCTCCACTGCATGTTTACCTGTTCCATCTGCTTGGTGTCAATCATCTCCGGCCACACCCCTCTACACCTGTCTCCACTTACCTGGCCCCAGCCTGTTTATAAGCTCTGGCTTCTCTTCACTCAGTATCAGATTGTCAGTGTCCTTCCTGAGTTTCATTCCCAGTTGTGACTTGGACTTCTGATACTTGCCTGTTGCTTCTGCACGTATTTACTTTGTTTTTGGGACTTCATTGTGAATTTAAGCACTGAATTGCAATGTTTTTGTTTGTTTGCTGCCAGCTTGGATTTTGCTTCCTTGTTTTTTGTGCTCATACCTGTAGTCTGATTTAGGCTGTTTTGCATTACCAAGAGCTTTGGTTACTTGTTTTTCAATGAAGAAATACTGAATTACTACTTGTGTTACATTAAAACAGCTGAAGGTGGCCTTCTGACTTGTGAGACACATTTTTTAAATATGTATTATATGTTAATCCTTTACTTTTGATTACATCTTTTATTTATATGTAACCATTTATTAATTTAACTAAACATTTTACTTTGTTTGTGATGAGTTTGTGTTGAAATGAAGAAAAAAGTAGATGTACTTCTTTACGGTGTTAGCGTTTCGCCAGCCAGTCAAGTTGTAGTTTACATCCATGTCTGTCCAGACTCATTTTGATTATTCTTATATGTTTATGCATTAGTCCCTGTGGATGTTTGCACCAGATGTAATGAAATTCACTCCAGATGTTTGAGTATTCAAGCTGGTGTCTTAACTGTCACATATATGGGGAAAACTGGTTTCCCATTGTTGGAAACCTGGATGTGTGCAGACACTCACCACTCTAGCAGCAGTCTCTTCTTTCTCTGTACATTTAAAATCTGTAAACCACGCTCCGAAAATAAGAGCAAAGTACCAGAGAAATCACATCACTTATCTGCTGAATGCATGTAACCACGTTTCTTTAATGCATGTAAACTTTAAGAGATTAAGAAACTTAGTTTCTCTGTGTAAAGTGGTTATTTAAGCGCACGCAAACACAGTCATTGGCAATGATGTCCCATTCTTGTCAACACAAGGTCACAGTGACCTTCACTTTTGACCAATAAAATCTAATTCATTCACCACTGAGTGGATGCTTGAACCAAATTTTAAGATATTCCTCTCAGGCATTCCTGTGATATTGCACCTTGACCTTTAACATCTAAAAACCTGGAAAAAAATATGGAAACAAGTTGTATATTTTAATTAAATTAGACATTTGACACAATTTTGTTGTAAGTTTTTTCTTATATGTACTGTAATATTCTAAACATATTAAGTAATCAGTCAGTAGATAATCATTATTGTCATTCTTTGTGTACTTTGTGTACACAATCTCATCTCCATTTTCTTCCTACAGTCTGTTACAGTGACATCACAGAGCAGCTGTTGGCATGTATCACCTGACTGATACACACACATAAACTTGTGTCACACACTGATGAGGGCACCTCAGTGAGGCAACAGGTAACAGTGAGATAAAACCGATAACAGACACACAAACGTTGGCGATCTCCCCACTGCTCAGTCTACTGTGTCACACCAAGCAGAGCGAAAACACAACAGTATGTGTTTTTACACATGCACATGTACTCGCTTATGTTTGTGTGAGTGCATGCATTTTTTTTCGAGGGGTAGAGCAGCATGTACACACATAAACATCCCCCAGGCAATGGGAGTCATCCTGGGAATATTTATCTTTGCTGGTAACGCAAAGAGGCAGCCAACCTCTAATCTCACCCTCAGCTATTTTCTCTGAAATCTCCAAAACGGAAGGGGGGGACAAGAAGAAAGAAAGGAAGAAAGGAGACAGCAAAGTCAGTGGGGAAAGAAATACATCTCTTAGAAGGTGGAATATAGAAGGACAATAAATGAGAGAGACAGTGCTTATCTTGTGCATGTTGTATTAAATTTGTGCGTTTCTTCACTTCCTCATGTTCCAGTGTGTGTTGGGTTTTTAGGTGTCTGTGTTTGTGTGCATTTCTTTTGTGAGTGTGTATGTCCATGCAGGTCAAGAGGGGTGGCCAGAGGCTGGGTGATGAGGCGTGTTAGGGACCTTGTGTTTGGTGTGTCTGTAAGACAGTGGGGTGATAGAGGTGTGTGTGTGTGTGTGTGTGTAAGTGGCTCTGCCCCCCAGGCTGAGCTGGATCTCTCAGTGTGTGGCTGATTCAAAGTGAATGGCAGCATGCCGTGTGGCTCCATCGTGGCCAAATGACTTCTGACACTCCTCGCCTTGTTCTCTGATGTCTGAGTAGAAAAGATGACACACATGTGTACACAGCACCAGAACTGGCACACAAACATTAACATCCTCAAAACACATGGACAGATACATGCTTACACACATGCACACACAAAAAATAGAAAGATTTGACATAATGTTTTAAATTTCGGCACCAGTGTTTTCTAATGGAAAATTCAATGGAAAATTTGATGCTCCAATGTCTCTCAAAGAAAAAACATGACAGTTGCTTGCTCTGTTTGCTTTCATTTACTTGTATCTATTTATGCTACATGTGTTTTTCTTTAACATTGCTGACCTGAACTAGTATCTGCCTGAGGGAGTAGGACTGTCAGGGGACAGAGCACACACACACAAGGAACACAACTTCATTTCTCCATTTTAATATGTTTACTTTCTCCATTTCTACATACAACATGTGTGCATGTATGTATCATTTACTGCTTGGTTATTGCCACTGTGACCACATATACACACACAACCTTTTTGTCTGGGCAGTGTGTGTCCATTTGGGTTCATCTGGTATCTTTGTCATGTCACATGCATTCTGTCTGATGCTGCATTTGTCTTTGCCTCAGGGTGGATGTGTTGAAGACGACACTTGATTTGACCATGTAAACGGACAATGTACAAAGTAAAGGTACAGTACATTTTGTTATATTACTCGTTGCAAGTGTTTTAGGTCAGTACTGAATAGTTGTAAACAAGTGTAGAAAATCTAAAATAACATGCAGAACTAAAACAGTATTATAATGTTACATATAGCCATAAACCATTATGCTGAGTGTGACTTCAGTAAATAAACAAAGCGTACAACCAAAGTCAGTCAGTTTTTCCATGTAACTGGAATCCCATACAAAGACTTTATATCTGAGCGTAAAATTAAAAACAGTATGATACTAGATAGTTAAGTGATGGTTGATTTATGGTGCTGCAGCAATGATGAGCATGCCAAGACCTGCAGGCTGTTTATTGTGTCATACTGCATTCACAACCTGAATGAGAGAAGATCTGTGTGATGAATGTTGTCATTTTTATAGTTAATTTAGTGGTTTTCTGCTGAGTTCTGCCCCAAGTCACCAGTTCTATTTCCACATAAACACACATGCACACAATATGAAGTTGTTGGCTTTAATGTTAAAAATTGTAGAGTTTAAAATGATGTGATCGTTTGTTTGGTGATTGGTTGTAAAAAAAGGGGACTTTTAATCGTATGTTTTTAACTTTTTCAATGTGGAGATGCAAATTTACTGTCCTTTTGTATTGTTGTGATTTTATATGATTGTTAACCTCAGTGATAGCACACTGATTATGTACAGCAATTATGTACACAGCTCCTGAACCACAGATACTACA
Source organism: Helostoma temminkii (assembly GCA_900302695.1). Lineage (NCBI taxonomy): Eukaryota > Metazoa > Chordata > Actinopteri > Anabantiformes > Helostomatidae > Helostoma > Helostoma temminkii. Next base: position 196,431 of record OMLM01000013.1, on the reverse strand, counting down.
TACACTAACTTGATTTTAATGGTCATGTGGTCAAACAGTAGTTGATTAACTAATATCTATTTTATTTTATTTATTCTATTGTAAAAATCTAGTTTAAACAGTATTTTATGGCCTCTACATTTGCAAAGAAAATTTATCACAGGAATTATACCTCTACTTGTTGATGTTGTACTGTATATCTACTGCTTTGTGTATAGCAGCTGCCTCATTACGTGTTGTTTGTTTTACCAGTATTGTGAATGGGATTAGAGAGTGTGTACAGGCTCCCTCAGTCATCAAACCCTTTTAACTTTAGTCACTGAACCTGTTCACATATACAAGGTTGTGCAGAGACTACATTCCTCAATGTGCACGAATGTGTGTATATTTCCCAAAGACATCAAAATTGAAGCTGATTTCCGTCACTAAGTGTGTTTGTGTGTCTGAACGTGTGTGTTTGTGTGTCCATTTGTTGAGCACATTCTCTCAGTGAATATAAAAGATTTTTATATGGTTTGAGCAGCAAATACAAACATCACCTGCATGTTGTTATAGAGGAATTAGAGCTAGGTGGTTTAGCATCATGCTGTAAATCACACAATAAGATCAATCACATGTAGTACTTGGTAGGAGAAGTTGAAGTTGATGCTTTGTTAAATACAAAGGTATTTAAGATATCTCAACAAAGCATAAGGGAAATAAAACACACATGAACAAATACAGGCCCTTCTTTAAAAAAACATTTTTATAATTTATATCTATCTATCTATCTATCTATCTATCTATCTATCTATATATATGTACATACATATAAATTACAGTCCTCATTTTACCCCATGTAACCACCATATTATGCAAGAGTGGATTATGTGTTGTTCCATCTAAGGGCAAATTACATA
>OMLM01000013.1:177980-189504 GCA_900302695.1 Helostoma temminkii | reverse complement strand
AAACATTTCTAACCCAGACACAGATTTTTAGCATATTTTTGAGGGTGCCCATAGTTTAAGTGATACCATATTATATTTATTCTTTGTCCGTGTGAGTTTCCATTCATTTGCTGTTTCCTTTTATCTAAATGAAACCATACAAATATGTGTGGGTAGTGCATGAATCTCAGCGACTTGCTGTGGCTGTCAGGTATGGCACATTTGAATAATCTGAAGAGACAAGGAAGCAATAACCATCAGACAAAGCAGCTGGAGTGGGAAGTGACAGGCAAAGAAAATATGGAGCAAGGAAATGTTTTCACACCCAGTCCCACCCAGTGATGAGTTCAGTGCACAAAGTCCTTTTTCCCAACACTTGTCATATTTAGGAAATGATGTGTTTGTGAAAAAAAAATCTGTAAGAAAAAACAAAAACTATAATAATGGTCCCAAATAAGATATATCTGTCGTTTTAAATTACATAAAATCTGGGCACTATATGAGTATATTTCCACATGACTGCATGTTCAACAACGCAGATTATTAATCCTGAATGAATGTAAGTAATGAATTAAGTTAAACTTTCCATAGGCTATGTATTAATGAGAGAGACAATTTGAACAAATGAAGTAGTAGGTACAGTTGAGCCACTGAAGCCCTGAATAGCTTTCAACATGTCATTTTTCCCCCATCTTGCTTGACTAAAGGTAGAAAAAAAAATCTGTCATTGCACTTGTCACTTTGTGTCATATCACAAGCGGAGAATGTATTCAAGCCTTTGGCAAAGTGTGACCTTTTAGGGAAGCCTAGGCACAGTTTCCCTAATTAACCCGTCCTCTTCATGCATGCAGACATTCATATCCACACACCACGGTGCCTTCTTCATTAGACAGACACGGAGATCAACAGATTAATTTAATCTGCATAAATGCAAATGTCCTCCTTGAGCGTCCTGGGCGTGCATGGAGATGGTTAACGTTAAGGACATTGAATACACTGTAGCTTAATGTAAAAGGCCATATAATATATTTGTAAAAAATGTTTGCAGTCTGTTTGCACAAAAAAAATACTAAGAAAAAAATGTACAAATTAAAATATGTTGTTGTTACAGAAACAAATAATTTCTTACAGATAAAATTAAATATAAGGCCCAAAATGGCCACTGTGAACCAGATAAGATATTAGTCGTTCCTAAAGTTCATTACTGAAAATGACAGTTAGGATATACTTCAGTTTATTCTTAATTGTTTTCCCATTCACACAGTCCGATATGGCACATTCAGGCCTGTCATTAATTAATTTTTTCGGAGACAATGAGCACTCGAGATCTTCGTCAGCAGCCTCATTAAAACATTAAAATGCGTTCGTTATTAGTCCAAATTAACCTAATTCCGGAGGTTCTTATAAGGCGCTGCAGCACAGATCAAAACAGTGACAAGTCTGCGACAGAGTCCAAGCGTGACAAAAGGGACAGAGCTGCGTCTTCCTGCACTGCTGCACAAAGTCAAGAGTGAGAACCTGTCGTTATTAGACACGCATACTAACTAAACACATGCTTACTCTCATAGAATACATCAACACGAAGACAAGGGGAGCTAGTGATGGACAATATAATCGCAGTGAATATCATCACTGAATATGTCAAACAGAGTTATAGACGGTTCTGACGTTTGTGTTTGATTAAAAAAACACACTGAATAGATAAATAAAAAATAAAGTAAACTATCTGGAGCTAAAATTGGCTTAATTAAAATGTATTGCTTAGATATTACGTAAAACGTGGTGGTACATTTTTGCTTGGCATTTTGAACAGAGACATAAATTAAATGCATTCAGTGAATGGTGAAAATGTCACTGGATGTATTAACTCACAGTCAGTTATTCTTGGAAACCGCAAGAAAATGTAACACAGATTGAAATGCAAAAGGCCACAAGATACTGGGTTCACTTCCCTCCAAAGTGGCACAGAGCGGAACAGTGTTTGATCATCAAATAAATAAAAACTTATCTGAAAAAATAGCCAGCGTCATTCTGATAATAATAATAATAATAATAATAATAATAATTCACTTCATCTCAACTCAGTCACACACTCACAGCTGCATTAAAGAGCTCTGGTGGTATTTTTAAGTGCTTTTATGACGCGCCTGGTTAGCAGTGATACCTAAAAGGCCTTCGGCAGCCTCAGGACTGCAGCTTCACTCCTTCATGTCCTGGTGCGTACAGCGGGGCCACGCTGGCCTGCATTTAACAAGTGCCCTGTTCGCTTTTTAAAGACACGTTTAAACAAACACGGCTCTTTTCCACATCCCCCGCCAGCCTCCCTTTGAGCCCCGCACAGTGTGAAAAGGTGGAACCGAGCTTTGACGGTTTGTGTGCCGCAGCGGGAAGAGCGAGAACAGAGGAGTAGAGAGCAGGGGAGGAGTGGTGTATGTACTGCATGACAGCGGGCTTGGCCTTCGGTAAATACACTGGATTTCTCAGCAGGGATGAATGGGAACTGCCCTCCCGGTGAATAGAGGCCTGTGTTCATTAGTCTCTCTGAACCAAGACTGCAGGATAAAGGAAGGCAGGGCAGCCTCTGCTCAGGTATAAAAGAGGGTCTTCGCGAGTGTGTTTATCCCCGCTGGGATCCCAGTGAAATGGAAATGTAGAAATTGCCATAATCTGATGAATGGTCAGCTCCTCCTAGGCGGTGCTGGTCTCTTGTCCTGCTGTGATCCATCACTGGGGGAACAGAGCACCTCAACAAGTGACCTAGCATCAGATTAAGATATTAGTGACTTAATCTGAGAGTAGACAACTGGGAGGTTTGATGGTCCATACCTCCAATCCAACAGCAGCTGTAACATGATCAGTCTGATTCATTTGGGGACAAGTTTTAATTGTTGTTTCAGAATTTGGTCGTTTCTCCTGCTGCATCACATGCTGTGTGTGAAAGAAGGCATGAAAGCCATGTGCTCTCACATGACAGCAAAACTTGATATACAAGCGGTGTCTGCCACTGAGCGCAGTGGCAACAAGTCAGTGTTATGTTTTTTTACATTCATTTGGTTCATAGAACCGATTAGACGCCATTCTGAAAAGCCAGCACAAGACCGTGCGCATTTAGAGACACAAATTACCCTAAGTGAAGTTGTTTGGTCGTCATTTATCATCGGACTAAGACTTCAAAGAGTGTGAAAACCCCTGTTCGCCCGACAAGGCCTTTTTGTACATCACGTTAAACAAGACAGACGTGCCTGTGAGTTTCTTCTCTTTGTTCCAGCGGCACATTTAATTTACCCACTGCATGGACGAGCTACGGGCTTTGTTTGCAGTGTCCCTGCCCTGAGACAGAGCAGCTCTCCTGGACTACACTAAACTGGCTTGGCAGCCGGCGTGTGTGTAGTGCCAGGCTCCAGGGAAGATGTGTGTGTGTGTGCGCGCAAATGATTTGCGCACAAATAGGCGTATCTAAGTTCGCCTGTGCGGGCATGGATTTTGCTTCGTGGGTCCGCATCTGTGTGCGTCGGTGTCCAGCGCACACAAACACAAGCGAGAACACAAATCGGGGGAATGAATCCTCGTACCACCTCTTTTGGCACTCATCAGTTCGTGACTTGTGAAAAGCGCCAAAGTGAGGATTGTAAGTGAGCAGGACACTCGTCACAGGTCCGTCCATGAGACTCAGTGACACCTGTCATCACAGCTTACTCTGAAGACCTGCTACACACCACCTCCAGCCTCGCCTTGCCTCGCCTCTGCTGCCGACAAATGGGGGTGGAGGGTGGATTTATAGATCCCCTCTTTCTCTGGTCTGCGTACTAGTAGCGAGGTTAGAGGGCACGGAACAGGCGGGGAGCTGAGTGGAAAGGAGGGAGAGGGATGGAGGGATGAGGAAAGTCTGCCCAGTTCGCGTTTGTCCTTCAGATGAGCGTGCTTCTCTGGCCCTGTGGCTATCGCTCGCCTTCCCGCCTGACTTCACCATAATACTCAGGACAAAGAGGTTGTGTGTGTAGTGGGGAGCATGAGTGTTACATTAGACGGTCCAAATGTTTAACAGTTCAGTTTTCACTTTGGTAATGAATCTATTTCCATGTTTAACATCCCCTTTAAATATGTTTATGATGAATAGAAAGCATAATGGGGAGTTTCACCATTTTAGTTATTATTCCAGTGTGGAAATGTTTATTTCCTCTCATTCAACTTTATTGCTTGGTAGTTCATTATTGCATATTAAACAACACAGAACTGATTGTGGGTCCCCTGTGAGAAGCTATACCAATAGTAGCCAAGAAAGAAAAGACAGAGAGAGGGGGAGAAAAAAGGCTTGTTTGGTTCAGAAACCATTTAACAACTTCCCCTGGAAATTGAAAGAGGAAATAGTTTTGGGCTGGATTGCAGTAGGGGGGAATGAAGCCCATATGAGGACCAGATGAAGAGAGTAAGCAGCCAAGCAGGGCTGACAGAGGGAGAGAGAGAAAGAGAGAGAGAGACACACTGAAGGAAAGGGAGGGGGTCTTTTGATGTCCTTCATTTACATCTCACAACAGGACCAAAGAAAAACAAACTAGAATTATTGGAGAACGGTGACAGGAAGAGAAATTTAGAACAAGAGAGAAGGAGAGAGAGGAGACTGGGTGTTTATGAGGTCATTTACCAAACTTGTGTTTTCAACATGCCCTCCCCAGTTTAATTTTTCAGCTTTGTTCTACTTTAATTACTTCCATCCACATGTATGAGAGAGTGTGTTTATACGTGTATTAAGGCGTGTGTGCGTGTATAGATGTGTTTGTCACTGCAGCTACGTATATTGCAACATGGATTGTAAACATGTCCTCTTCACTTCCGCTGTTTTACATTAACCCTTGAATATTCCTGCAAAGTGTTTGTATGAATTTGCAGCTCACTGCAAAACAGATTTCTTAAAATCTGCTGCTACAACTAACAGGAACAAACATAACATTTCTCTGTGTAGGTGATGACATTCTGACATCTCATGCACTAAATGGAGCAAACTGAGTAAATCTATCTATCTATTTTAAACACATCCTATGGAATATTTATTAATCCAGAGTGATATCCTATTACATTAGTGTTGATCACCTCATAATAGACACTCTATATCAATTTTCAGTGTAGATGCAGGAATTGTTATTGAGCAAATGAATAGTTAAAGATTTCACATGTAAATTTTACACAGGAAGCCAGAGTTCACCTCCTGTCACTGACCTCCAAACAATGTTCACTTCATTATTAAGAGTAAACATTAACTTTACCTAACCTTATAATATGTGTTTTAGTTGCCTAAACAAACAATTCCTTAACCACAATTTATTAGCAATGACCAGTTTTTCCCTATTCTAACAAATACTGATCCTATCCTTTGTTGACAAAAGCAAGAATTTAATAAACATAGCACCCTGGGTATTGAAACACAATCCAAGATAGTTTCGTTTTAATATAGCAATAGAATTGGAAAACTAAGAAAAGTCATTTATTCTATGTAAGTTTAATTAAAATGTCAGCACCTCAACTGAAAGGTGACTCATTACAACTGTTTTCCACTGAACATAGTTTTATGTTCAATATTAAATCCAACAATTAAGCAGTCAAACACATCAGTAGTTGGCTTTGTTAGTCATTTGGTGCTTCATTGCTGTCAGGAAAAGTTACCTTAGGTGTGTCCCAAGAACACAGTGCTCAGACCTGTCAGTTTTACGCAATCTGGCACATCGTGGTTTCTTAGTCAATGAATGATGCTGTTTTATATTTTAGACTGAAAGTTGTTTCTGCAAAAAAAATTGTTCTGTTTTTAGTGCAACAGAAAATTATGTGTGATGTGCTCAGTGAAAATCTGCCTTTTTATTGCTTGTCATTTTCGCCATTTATCATACTGTTTTGCTTGTTGCCACATTAATCCTCCCTTTTTTATTATGTTCCTAAATGTTTGAAACATTAAAATGTGTTTACTTTAAAGCAAACACATCATGCCTGAAGTGACGTTTCCCAAGTGACAAATCCCAAATCTGTGTGGTTCTGGCTGAAAGCTCTCATTTCTTACTTGCTCATGGTGGAACATGGGTTCTCCAGGCATCACTGATGCAGCGATATCTGCCTGGCATCCTGGCTGCTCTTGGATCACAACATGACTAAAGCATGTGTTATGACATTTAGTGATATTTGCATATTCATTTGTGACATTAAAAAAAATTCTCTTCTGCCTCAGGTGTTGCAGAGTTCCTCAAGAAATACTATTAATATAGTCCATCGCGTTCCTGCTAAGTGAACCTGACTGTGCAGTCTAGTTTTAACCCATTTTTGATGTTTCTTAAAAGAAGGAGAGCAGTGTTCAGGGCACAGAGGCATGGTGCGGGCACACAGAGTACGTTTGGCTCTGACTCACACTGGCAGTGGCTTTAATCAGGGTGGAAAAGCTGTGGTGCTCTCATGCAACACAGAGTCAAATACTCACCCTGAGGTCTGCAGGAGGTCAACTGTGGCACCTAGAGAGAGACAGCAAGAGATGGAAAAATAGAGGCAGAAATCCACATTCTCTGTCAAGTTAATTGTCTAGAGGACATGTATTCCACACTTTTCATCACAGCAAGCATTAATTATATTAGAGCCATGACACCACTATGTAATGCAAAATTATATTCAATTAATCAGGTTTAGAGGATAAGAAATGAGAACATCCTCACAAAAATCTAATGCTTCAAATTGTTTTATTCAATATAACAAATGTCCAAGAATTTCACCCAAATGTCATTCAGAAACATATCATTTCCAGGAGTACTAAATTTAGCTCATACCAACTCCAAATTTAGAGACCTGGGTTTGCCTTGTCGGGTCACAGCAGCAGGGTTAGGGGCATCACAGTGAACTATGTGACATTGTGTTGTTGATAAACAAAAGCAGTGGGAAGTGATCTGAAAACTGGCCGGTGGACAGAAAAAAGTTGAACCATGGGTCATGTTATACTTACAGAGCACACGGAGGATATGTACTGTAGGGAGGCAGAGGGGAGAAAAGAGACGGTTGAGTGGGCAGAAAAAGCAAGCTACAGAACCTGAACTGGAGCTTGTGGGTTTTCTGTGTTCTCAGGGCCTTTTTGTGAAGGCTGTGTTCAGGGTTACAGGTCTGGCCCCAAGCGCCCACGCTGTCACTGGGGATTACAAACAGGCAAAGTGTGTAACCTGCCTCAATGCTGTGGCAGAGAGCCTGAGGGGGGACAGAGCTCATGCTGACTGGCTGGTTGAATGCAGGAATCTCTGCTTGGTAACTGCTTGCTCTCCTCTACTAACTGTGCTGCTTTGTGGAACAAAACAGTTCACTGAATAGTTGTATTTTTACAGCTTCTCTGTTGCATGCTGCTGTTTCTACCCAGATATAAGGTACAAAGTTGCTGTATAATGTTAAATATAGAAGAACAACTATAACATTTCTGTAGGTGCAAAGTAGAAAAATTTACCCAAACCTCACAACCGCTCACCTAAATATAAAATAATGCAATTTCAGTAAGTGTGATTTCAAGAAGTCGCTTTAATGCAGTACTGAAAACAAAGAACAAAGTCATCAGACTTTCAGTATTAGTTATCATATTTAATTTTCTGTATTTTTTATGCAGCTCTAGCTTTTAGTTTTTTGAAGAGGATTCTCTTTTCTGTCCAGTCTCATATCACCAAATGCAACTCAATTTCAAACAGTTGGGCAGTTTGGGTGACCACTAATGGCAGTTATCACACAGTTAAATTTACTCATTTGACAGGGAAAAACAAATTGCAGTATCACACGATGTGTTCAGTACAAATATTCTGAGGGGCACAATTCTGTTTTCTGAAAAGGCACAGTGATTTTTTATTTTTGTATTTCAAAACACAGCTTACCATAGAAACAGTAAATCAAAGGTATAAAGAGGCAACTTTGAAGTGCACAAAGAACCCAGCACTGCTGCCACAACGCCTCCCTTACATCACGTGAACATACGGAAAAGACACTGATGGCATTTATCAAAGACAACTTGGCTTGCATGTCATTCGCTTGCTTGCAACATCCTTTGATATTCAGTGCCACTTCATGCTTCAGTTTGTGGCTGTGGTAATTGTTATTAAAACAGAGCCTTGGGCAAAGATCTGCCCCATTCATTAGAAAGTTTCATCAATTAACACTACCCACAGAGCTGTTTGGAAAATGCTTTGAGCCACCACCAAGGCTATAGTGTCCTCTCTTCTTACGAATTAATCTTCTACTCTAGTTTATTTTGAGGTAACATATGATACACATAAGCACTATTTGGAAAAGTTTATCTTTGAAAATATGATATACTTAAGTAAAAAAAAAAAAATACAGTTGTGCCATGCATGATCTTTGCACACATCACTTAGGACAGTGGACTTGACGTGCAAGTTACTGACTTTTTACTTAGTTTTTTTCCTTTATCATATTATGATTTTAATATAACCGGTTTTATAATTTACATTTACATATTTTCAAGTCTGTGATCTGTCAGATGTACCTTCTATTATCAGATGTGGCCATCCTCTGTCCTAATTTCTGTAGCGTTCATAAACTAAAATGGAGAGAAAGAGAGCCCTCTGGTGTTAGTACCATAGTACCACTAGTAGTGCCATAAGGCTTTAAAGCTCATGAGAACTTCTAATATCAAAACAAAGCATTTTCTTTTTAAATATCTCACCCACAATTTAGAAAATGTCTGTCAAATGATATCTTTGCAGGGTTATCATGCACACAACAAATACATTCTCTGAGGACTAGAACAGATTGGTGACGAATTTCTGAAGATTTCTTGAGTAACTTGTGATAAATTTGGAATACAACATACAGTACAATGATACAATGAACTGCTCCTAATTCAAATTGTTCACTCCCTTTTAATGAATACAAAACATCTAACAAGGACAGTAATAATAAAAACATAATGAGTCAAAGCTGCTGTGGAATTCCAGTAGCGCTACAGGTTAATACAGGAACATAAGATGAGGTCAAAAGGTTTAGAAAGTACCTGCATAATCTTTCTTTCTTTCTTTCTTTGCTGCAGAAACACACAGACACAAACACACACACTGGCCCTCTCTGCTGGCTTTGTGACCCTCTCTATTGTCATGTATACACGGTTGGGCAGGGCTGCTATATGCAGACAACATGCCAAGCTAAGTGTTGGGTGTGGTGAGGTCAAAAAGATCACTATCTCCTTTAATTACCCAGGACCTAGCCAGCCACCGATATTTCAGCTTACCTGTTGGGATGGGGGTTGGGACAGACATTTTAAAACAATAGGCAGCGTAAAGAAACATTCAGTCCTTCCATTCCAATAACAATGTGTCACCGGTAAAAATACACCCACCCTCCTATGATCATGCAAAATTCTTTTCCTTTCAGAAGAAATAGTTGGGTTAAACTGTGTGAAGTTCTTCTTAGGAGACCTTCTTTCACCAGGTCTTATGCCATAAGTGGAAACGTAACGGCTCTTCTTACCTAACACTTTCTCTTAGTGCTCAGAGGCAAAAACAATTCTTTGGAACATGACAGCAGCACTTTCATGAGCTGTACTAATTATTATGTTTGCTTCAGGTGGTGTAAGAATGAATTGTTTTAATTACAGTGGTATATTAAACATTGGGATTGTACTTTATTATCAGTGGTTGTAAACTGATAGTTTACTTCAAATGAACAATTTGAAGCTAATTAAAAAAAGTGTTTGTTTTTTTGTGGAAAAGTAGTGAACAATATAACTCTGTTGTGTCATACTATATGTGGTTTGCATGAAGCCAGGTTTATGGCACTTTATTGCTGTATTTGTGTCCTTCTTGGTTTTCTCCCTGAGGCCTTCACCTGCAGAACTTGCTCTGTCATTAAGCCATAGGAAAGGGATTTATGCACAGTAGAGAAACAATAAAACTTACACCCTCCAAGTCACTTCTGCCTGGTCGGCAACTGTGACACAGTGAGTGCATATAGATGTTTTGCACATCATGTGCATCACTTTGGACTTTGGAAGAATGAAATCTTTTTTACTGAATGTAATGTGCACTTCGTGCAAAATGACCCCCCCACCTAAATCCACAAGCAAACCAAACTAAACAAGAAATGACAGAACACAATTGAAATCAGCCACTTTCTTTGTCTTCATGCACGGCCTCTCATGAGCAAAGACTCATCTGGTAAGGATTGCTTTGAAATTTAAATACATAGTTTGAAAATTAAAAAAAGAAAGGCACAAGAAAGAGTACACTGTGCATGAAAACAATAGTCTCCTATACACAGTCTGGATTGTCACTGTTTTAGGTTTGCTCTTGCGGCAGCATATCTGTCCAAAACTGGTAGTGAAGTGGGGGTGGGGAAGAAAAGCCGAATATGAATAAAGACTAAAGGGAAAAATGACACATTTCTTGTTCTTCGGAGATGCTCTCATGGTACTGTTCTTTTGTCTTCTTTTTTATGTCACGTCTAATCAGCATTGTATAACAAATGCATTGCAGTCAAACACAATCCCTTTCAGCTTTTGTTTACCATAAACAACATCATCGGCATCACAGAGGAAACTGCCTGGGGCAAGAGAGTGTGGAGTCAATAAAGACAAACAACTTCAAACATAACTTAAATTACATTTAAATGACCTGTTCTATACATATATGACTAACATCCAGAGTATGGACGTTTACTGAGAGTGCACATAGCCCACTGTATCATGAAATATGTGACATAATATATTATATATATATCACACACTACATAACTCTGATAAAAAATTTAAAAAATTTAATTAATTATGTTTCTTCATTATCATGCAGTCCCTGCTACCACAGTTAAAAAACAGCAAATTGTTAAAATGCACCTCTATTTAATTTATCATAAATTCAACCCTATTAGACCATGCGTGACTTGCTTGGGTGCCGCGGGAACAGTGATTGACAGGTTCACTGTGTAGATTCTAAGAGCAGGCTGGAGATATTTACCATAAGTTTGATCTCTGTGAGAATCCCATCAACCTGAGCCTCTTTATCTTCTTGAGTGATTGGCAGCGTGTCCCTGAGGCAAACCTGGAAGAGCGCTGCAGGTCTGTACAACTCACTGAACATGCAATGCTGATTTACTGACAGAGGGGTTAGTGATGACCATTGAAAATTGTGAAGATCTTAGAAGATATTTGTTGTATGTAAACACAATGACTTAAGTTCATGTAAGAAGTAATGAGGGTAAAGTAAATATCGGGAATGTTTGCGAGAAGTTACCAAAGAAACATTTGAATATAAAGAGGAAACAAAGAAAGAAAAGAAAATGCAAAACTACAAAGAGAAAAACTCTATGTGGTGCATAGAATACTTTCTGACAAGAGTCATCAGTAGAGTTTACTTCAAGGGCTGCTTGTCTCAGTCTTTTTGGAAGATAAAGTATCTACAAAGAGCTGCTTTGGACATATTCCTATTAACAAGTATACCAAAGACATATAATGATGGATGTAGAGGTTACACGGGGGTAAACTGGTTGTACTTGAAGTGTAGTAAATAAACTCCTTTAAAAGAATTCTTCCATGTGGCTT
>OMLM01000013.1:160800-177927 GCA_900302695.1 Helostoma temminkii | reverse complement strand
ACAAAACTAAGCAAATACATAAATAAATAAATCAGGTGCAATTTTACATTTATTAAATTTAAGTCCTAGAACTGTTTACAAGTACAGTATTTTCACCCATGACTGAGTGATTTAGTATGCAGTGCTAACACCATTGTGATTTGACCATATCTGTTTTGATGACAAAGATGGTGGGTTAGTGTAACAGCTGTTGACGGAGTACAGTGGTAAGTTAAGCCAGAAAATGAGCTGGGCTGAGTAAAGAGCCAAAACCTGAGTAGGGTGGTGAAGCTGAGGAAGGATGAAAATGATCTAAGCCCCAAGGGCTTGCTGGTACCATGTATAACTTATTCATTCAGCGCAATTAACCAACCCAGGATTCAACAGCTGGGGTCACATTCTTCTCTATAGAGAGAGATTTAGAGAAAGGCAGAGAGCGAGCGAAAGAGAGAGAGTACAAAACATTGCAACATGTCAAAACTAGACCATCTTTAAATTAAATGAGAGCGGTTAAATTGGACAATCAGTAACATGCACTCCTGGCTTCTCTTTTATCAAAGTACAGTTACCGTTCATTTTCCACACCTCCCAGGGTGGAGGCAATTTATTACACGCATATTAAACATGAAAGCATTTAATTGCTGTTGTTATCATTATGATCATGACAAAATAACTTGAAAGGACATGTTTGCAAGTACTTTTCAGTTAGTATCATTATTGAAACAAAGATGAATCTTACTGAAAATGAAAGTAATTATCCTTCAGTGACCTGACAATGTTTCTAAACCACAAGAAAATAAAATGTGATCAGCATTTTTTTTTTTTTCATATTTGGTCCTTTGATTTGAAATAACTTTCTCGCTGACAATGCTTGAGCAGAAGAACTTTGCATCAAATCTTTTGTTTTGTGATGGGACCACCAGATGACCTTTGTTGGCAGAGAGTAGTGGGCGGGAAGGATTGTAGGCCTGATGGACAGAGTTGAAGTGCAGTTGAGGACCACTCTGTAGGCAAGACTCATAGCTTTGACCCTGATGCCGGCAGCTACAGAAAGCCAGTGCAGAGATTTGAGTAGTGGTGTGACACGTGTCCTTTTTGGCAGTTTAAAAAAAGACGTGACCTCCTGCGTTTTGTATCATGTGGAGGGGTTTGACTGCACTGTTATTTGCTAAATGTGTGGATTGCAGGAAAATTAGCTGCTATTGTGGAAAATAATGGGAATCCTAATACGTAAACAAATATGCACTTATTAAAATGATAATGCTTAGCATGTATTGCACATTAAACAAAAGCAAATCATACGCTACTACACCAACGAACACTCTTTGCCTTTCTGCAACTTTGTCCCACTTCCAACTCAGAGATATAACAGAGATAACACAACCAGTTCAACTATCTCACACTGTTTCTGAAAGACAGATAACTGGGTGGTGCAATCATCTGTCTTACACCTGCCAATCTTTTCTTTGACAAGCTCACCATTCAGCTCTGCAGGCACATAAGTAATTCTATCTTTGCAGTACTGTCACTATGCAGGTGAAAATGTGTAATTAGTGGATTTTATTATCACAGTTTAAATGTAAATCAAACAAAGTTTGACAGAAAGAGGGTGAATTTATGTCATTGGTGCTCTAGGTGTTTCAGACACAGCAGCTGCCACAAAAACAGAACAGTAATTCCAACCATTGTTCATTGATTTTTTTATAGATATTTTTTTTCCTTCTCCACTGGAAAACATCATATATTGTATTGTATAGTTTCAAAATGTAAAATCTATCCAATAAAATAAGCAATTCTGCAATAATGAACAACGTGGAACCAACAGAGCTCACAGTATTCTCATGAGAAATGATGATGTTAACATTAGGTATTAAATATGAGGCTTAAAGATTTACAATACAAAACATGAGCTCACCTTGCACATAGTCTGCACTTAACTACCATATCATTACGCAAAGCATTTCATAACGCTGCTTCTTATTCACTCTTTCACACACACACACACACGGTGTGAGAGGCGCTGACCAGACCCATGAGACCAACTTGGAGTTCAGTGTCTATCCCAACATATGGAAGGAGTCAGGGATTGAAACACGAACCCAACAGTTGGCGGATGACCACTCTACAGACTGACCCACAGCCAGCCAAAAGTAATAATAAGAAGTGATGTTTTAAACAAAAATATATATTTTTTAAATGGATAATGAGATGTCAGCATGTTGACATGATGAGCAAGTCTTTGCTCTTATAAGAAGCTTTGATGAAAGCTCAATGGTGTTGACACTGATGAATCTACTGGCAGATCACTGCAGGCCAGTTTTCAAATGTCACTTTGAGTTGAGTCTCTGACATGCCTCATCTCTCTCTTTCTCTCTCTGATGTCTAATATGGAAAATCTGAAAATGTCAAACAGTAAAGGATCCTGCTATGACAAAGTCTTGCCATTTTAAGATTTTCATGCTTGGGTTTAGTCATGAGTCTTGAAGAAACTATGCAAACTGACGCGCTTTGAATAGTTGAAAAATGAAGGAAAATGTGACTGAGACCCATCAAAAAACTGTAATAATACGTATGTGATGACTAAAAAGCTGCATATATAATGGTGAAAAACATAGGGATTTCTCTTTTATTGCTGCTTTTGACACAACTGAAAATACCAGTGTAAACTTACTATACACAGGCCAGTAAAATTATTTGAACTCTGACACAGTTCTGAAGTTCCTGTTTCTCAGACAGGAAATTTTACATTTTATCGCACTGCATTGCCAAGCAGATCATAAGGCTGTAGAGTTCCTCAGGGTTCAATCGTTGGTGTTTTTTTTTTATTTCATTCACATTCTTTAATAGAGCCACATTATGCATAACAATAAAAGTATGTAAACACAAATATCATTATTATACAAATAACCTGGCTCTGTCACCAAAATGAAGTCAGACATTTTGCTTCAACAACTGGTGTAACAACCCTCTTCATTTCAATTCAGTAACGTCATCATACTATTTATTTCTCTAAACACAAAAAAAATTTACAGGATTCATTCCCAAGCACAACTTTGGAAAACATTAATTTCCATTTGGCTGGACTATTATAATGGTCACTTTTTCCTAGTTGGAGTGAGGATATAATTGAAACGCTTTTGAAGACCAATGGCCCATGGCATTGATTAGATGTTCTGAGACTTTACAGCTTGAAGCTGCTGCGGCTGCTGTGATTGGAAAGTCTAGATAAGATGGCAACCTGTCCAGAATCTGTGATGAACAGAGAATCAGACTGAGAAGAATTTTGTTTTCCTACTTTGAAGGTGTGCTAAAGGGCTAATATGGACTGGGATGGTAGAGGTATGGGATCTGCCTTTCTTTTAAGGTTCACTAATGGACAACTAGAATCCAGTTGGCTATTTTTGACAAAGGTTTAGTGAGGTGGGATCATACAACAGTGACTGATGAAGGAAGGCCTGGCTCCTTTCTGAGGAGTAAAAGGGGGGGAGAAAAGAGGGATGGTGGTTTTGCTAAATTGACTTCTGGATATGGACAATTTGCCATGAATGAGGTTATGGTTACAAGGTGAGAGTAAGCAATTGAAAGAGTTGCTGTATATTTGAAGAGAAAGGAGGGAAGTATTTTAACATAGGACTGGCCATACTCTTGAGCAAGGGTGGTATTTTTGGGTGGTTACCAGATGGATTTAATATAGTGGCTGAAGAGCTTATATTTGTAGAAGTGATGTGTCATGCTTTTAGTGCATGTGAAATACTGAGTTGTGTGAACAATATGCACAGTGATCATAAACACCCTGGCTAATAGGGGGTGGTAACAGTGACATAGAGCACTAGCTGCTTCTGTCATGTTGGTGAGTTGAGGTTTGACATGACATCCTCACTGTTTCTTGAGGAAATCACCCCACAGGGTGCAGCATATCAGTTTATCTTTCATTTGACCTATTTTCTTCTATGTTATTTTTATGCTTCATACTTTTTCCTCCGTGTCTCCCCTTTGTTAGGCAATTGTTTATTATTCTTAAATTCTCTATACGACTTCTCCTCTTAAGACCAGAGCTTTACCAGGATCATGAAGGCTCCTGGTCTTTAGTGCCCAGCATGTGTCTAATTAAATTCCAAAGAGCCACAGGACTTAAACGCCACAGTCTATTGCTATTCAATGAGAGGCCGCAGTTTCCAGACAAAGAGACCAGACAGACCTGTCTCTCTCTATTTCTATTAAATATTACAGTTAGGTACATTGATGAAAGGCTATTGGACTTGTAAGTGCACATATGTTTGTATTACTGCTGTTACTGGTTGTTTAATAACCTGTTTTTTGGGACTTTGCCATTACTGTAACATTTTTTTAACATGTAAACAATGTGTAAACTCAACACTATGGCACTATAAATTTTCTCACATCCAACAAGTATGTCAGATGTTTTTCTCAGCTATGTTTTTGCAGTATTCCAGATAAGAAGCTCAACTACAGCTTAAAAAGCTATTGCAAAATGTGATAAATATGGTGCTGTCACTAGAAGCGAGGTGGACATACGGGAGGTGTTTTAAGTGATATCTGTACATTCTGGGCTATAGTACAAATGTGCTTTACTGTTGAAACAAAAAACAGATGCATATGGTGATAACACACTCTACAAAGTGATTAATAACCTGTTTTTTGGGACTAGTGATCCAAGATGCTGTCACTAAAATGAACAAATGTGAGGTGTACTGTAATCAATTGTTGGTGGCAATCAATAGGGGAAGTTAATTAAAGGTGTGAGACGGAAACGACTATGAGAAGTGCTGCTGTCAGATGCTTGACAGATAATTGCAGCAACATTTTTCAGGCACTTGGACATTTGAGAAGCGAAATTGAATGCAACTCATTAACACGCCACCTTAATAGGGATTCTTATAGGAGTTATCAGGAGCTGCTTAGACTAGTTCTGAGGTTGAGAGAGTGTCACTCCCATTTCTGTGGAGGAGGTGTGCATTAATGTATTGTGCTGCTACATGTGTGTGCACCTCTGTTTTGTTACTTCCTTTCCTGCCTTGTCTTCTTTGGCATTTGTTGAGAAATTAACTGATTTTGCCTTAAGTTACCTTTTTGTGGATTGCATTTCAACTGTTCTGTGAATCATCTGAGTGTTTGTTTAGTTGTGAAAAGCCAATTATGATGTGCCTTTTTATTTTGCAGTCAGCTGGCAAAAACAAAACAAATAAACACATACACACACACAGACACACAGACACAGACACACACACACACACACACATACACACACATACACACACACACACACACACACAAATAAATACAATCTAGAGCCACAGAGGATGTAGCCTGAAGGTTAGAGAAGTACAACTGCAACCAAAATTGCTAGCTCAAATTCCCATATTGGCTGGGGAAATATGGTTTAACGTGATGATAGAAAAACCTTGAATATATAGTGCTTTCGAACAAAGCCCTTAACATATTTGATGCAAAAAATATATGCCTTCTACTCCTCCAGCTTGAATAAATAAGAAAGTGCTCTTATTTGTGTTTTGTTTAAAAATAGACTGTGTCACACATTATATTACTTCCCCGTCTTCCTGTACACAAGCACTGATTACACAAAAGCACATTCACATGCCCAGTCACATTCATGCATCAGCTTAGATGGATAGATAATTAACAAACAAACAACAACAAACACCGAAAAAGTAAAAAATAAATCCCTTTTCCAGCCTTTGTTTTTGCTTTGAGCATATATTATTTTTGTTTTCATACTGGGACAAACCAGAAAATCAATATACATACAATCATATTTCATAATTGTTCAGCCAAAACACTATGCACAGGTGTCTGACATTTTGACTTTTTAGAAACTGTAAAGAAATATTCCCTTGTGGAATTAAAATCTCTCATATTTCTGAAGCCCCATCTTTTTCCCACATATTCTTCACCTACCACCTCAAACCCTCAGGGGCTCTACCACTTGCTTCTTTAGTATGAAAATTTGGCCTATGTGTTTCTAATAAATCTTCTAGAGTAATGATGCCTTAGTCAGGTGATTCATGAGCACACTGACAGTTTAAATTGCTGGTGTGAATCTCTGGCACGGCATGAGTCGGCCCTGAGCCGCCCTCTCTGCCTCCAGGCATACAGGGTGGAGAGGAAAGAGGAAGAGCTAGGGCAGGAGCTGCAGGTTTAACCCTGTCACCTGCAGTCTGATATTTGACCTGCTGCACAGCATAGAGCAGACACAGGCAAAAGGTGTGTGAGTTGAAAAGGGAAGAGGTTGTATTTCAGTGTAAAACAATAAGTAGTGTATTTGTATTATGTATTATGTATCTGTATTACTTTGCAAAAAAAATAATTTTAAATGTATAATGTGAAGGTCTCATTTGGAGAACCCTCAGAATATCACCAACTTTTAACTCATTGTTTTGGCTGTTTTGGGTCTTGTATCAACTGCCATCTAAGCAGCTGCACGCTTGTGTACCACTAATGGCTCTTTCCTTCTTTTTGGAATTGTTGATGCAGATGGAATCCTAGCATAACATAGGATAAAAAGAAAATATGTTCATCAAAACATATCACTTTAGGTCAATAAGTCATTCTAATACATTTCAATCCCATTCAGTTACAGGCGATCACTGTTACACATGTACACAAAAACACGCTTAGAAAAACCTGTTAAGACATCTGTCAACCATACGCCCATGCAAAGAATGCTGTCTAATAATATTAATTTGATTCAATTTAGCCTCCCAATAAATCAGTTTAATCTCTGTGTCACACCTCCCCTCTGCTGTTTCTGAGGTTTTTTCTTCTTTCCCTAAATATGAAGCAATGTGTCACTAAGACATGAGGTTTCACGCTCCACTGGCCTGAACCTTTGTTTATATGTAATAAATTGATTTGAAAATCATACTCAGATGAGCTCTGGCCATTTGGGAGCCATTAAAGCAAACACTTACAATGAGATGGTTTTACAGCCTCATAAGTGTCTCTTGGTTGCACATTTAATGACCCCTGCAGTGTAAGTCAGTGTTAGGGCTGTTAGAGAAATCTTTCTGTGGAAAGAGTGACCAAAAATGAATATATAACGAGTTAGAAGCCTAGCAGGAGTCTGGTCAAATTGCTTGGGTTACAGAAGCAACACAAGCTGGAGTAAAATTCCTTCTGTAGCTGTTCTTGGCCAAAAAAAAATCCAGTGTTTGTCCTGAAAAACAAGAAGGGAAGAAAGGTCGTGACATATCGTGTTTATAGACTGTCATAGTAACCAGCACTTACAGGAAGTTTCAAACCTGGTGGTTAAGCCCTCACAGCTGCCAGATGAAAACCATGATGTCTTTTAAGTTTATATATATGAAATATTTGTATTGAGTAAATACTGTGAATTTAGTATACTTTTAAGGGATACACACATCATTCCACCTAAATTTAAATTTTTGCTACTTATATATAACATTTTGATGATGATGTGCTAAATATCACCCTGTAAATATAACAACTAATACAAAAAAGCACTTTGTTGTGAGTGCTAAGAGTGCTATGCTTTCAGATCAGATTTACTCAGTGAAACAAACTTAGTAGTTGTGATGAAACAGCTCAGCTCTGCTATATATAAAATACTACAACGCTTGGCATAAAATGGGTGAGGTCCCAGTCAATATAGAGCTTGCATGTAAAAGAAGGTACTGTAATCAGAGCTGGTTTTGTGACAGAAGAACAAAAAGACTATTATTGTTAAATCCACCATTTCCCCTTCATATTTTTCCAATTATGTTCGTTCAGTCAGATTTCAGGCTCATACTAAAAACATATTTCCACTAAAAAGCCACTCTACATCCCCTGTGCTCCACTGCGCAACCATTCAGTTTTCTTATTGCTTCCGTGTCTGTTTATGTCTTCTCATCTTCCTTGCTCTCTTTGACCCCCAACTACCTAAAATGTACTCACAACAAAGTTAAGGACTTCAATCCCCCCAGGGGTTCTTGTGGTCCATGTTCCCAGAGACTTAGCAGGACATGCTGGAACAAATGACAGAGACGGAGTCTGCAGGCAAGCCACCAGATACGCAGATGGGCATAGATCAAGGAATAAAGAAAATTATGGACATCTACAGTACCACCAGAGTGTGCAACAAAGTGGCCTTTGGATGTCATGCCACCATGGCTGCTGCTGCCCACAAAATGCGTAGATTTTTGTATGTCTAGCAAGGAAGCTGTCTAAAGTAATATGTACATACAGTATATAAATGGCATGGGAGAGCATGGTTTTTCTAAAACTGATCACGCTGCACTGAGTGTGGAATAAGAGGACTTGTATTGCTTTAGAATAACAAGGAGCAAGTGTGTTAATGTGTTTTGTCTTTTAATTTAAAATTAACAACTGTATGTCCTTTTCATCATAACAATGTTACATTACAAGTTAAAATGCATGCTTGTTTAAAACACTGAGAACGGCGAGCTGTAAAAAATGCCAGTGTGACTTCTAATGCTCATATGCTCCATCTTTTATATTGCCAATAAATGTACAAACTAAACAACTTTATTGTATATTTTATAGCCACTGAAAGTGACTTATTCACCCTCTATAAAATAGCATCTGCCCTGCATGAAAGTCAGTCTAGATGACATTAAAGTGCTGCCAGCACTTTCAGTCATCTGCACTCAAGCCTCTGTATTTGTCATTGATTCTGACTGCATGATGGCATAATCAAACTTATAAAAATAGCACTATAGTAAAGAGGAAACCACTAAAATAATGCATACGCACTCAGTGCAGCATGTGTTCCTCTCCTTTCTGGCCCTTTAATGTGCAGGGACTTTAGAAGTAGTGAGGCCACAGTGAGAGACAGCTAGGGAAACACAGAGAGAAAGAAGAGAATGAGAGAAACCACATCCACCACAGAACTGTCAAAAAGATGGGAGTTTTGCCCAACATTTAACCATCAGAGTTCTGCTCAGAGACTAAATGGGGTGACAGTTAAAAGGAAGATGGGGTGATGAAATGCGAGTCATACGCTTTTGTTTTTGACTCCCAGGATGTCAGGAGACACATTGCACATTAAAGAAGAGCAAGGTATTTTCTGCTCAATTTGTTTTGCCATTTGAGGTCGACTATGGCAACGCACAGTGAGTCTCAACAGGACTGAGCATATTAGATTGGCGCATGACAAACAAGTGACATGGTTTTGTGGTCAAGCAATGATTCTTATCAGATCTTTTATTAAAAAGTTTTTTTTTTTCTTTTGGAAAGGGATTGGTTAATATCATATTTGTAATGTCATCATGCCTTGAACACTATATGTTTTCCAAAATCTATAAAACGTTTTATCATGATAATGACCCACAGAATATTTTATCAAAAATAAACTGATCTTAAACCTACTTCTCTCTCACCTCATCTTTCTTGTCACCTTACATTTCTTCTTTTGAAGCTGTATCACTTGCTGTCCTACAGGATGCAGTTAATCTCTATATTATTTTCATTTACCATCTCCCAATATCTTTAACTTTGACAAATGCCTATTTCCCAGTGCAATCAAAAAATTCTGTTAATGAATCATAAAACTGATTTTTAAGATCTAAAATATCTGAGACAATAATATTGTATTTAACAATAACCCCTAGAGATAAAATAAATAGAGACATTAAACTATGACTTCAATTAAATTAATACAACATTGCAAATGCCAAGACATTTTGACCAATGGAAATCTATTAATGTATAACTCTATCATGCTGGAAGTGGACTCTGAGGTCAGACTCAGTCCCTCCTCTGCCTGAGGCAAAAAGCATGACCTGTGACACCAGAGCTCTTCTTCTGGGCTGAACTCATTGTTATCTGGACTAGTCAGATATCACCTTCCTGGCCACCATAAACATTTAAATGTCTTTAGTGAGAGCTTCCACAGCAGCACAAGTCATTTTTTCTCAAAATGGGGATCAGTAATAGACATTC
Source organism: Helostoma temminkii (assembly GCA_900302695.1). Classification (NCBI taxonomy): domain Eukaryota; kingdom Metazoa; phylum Chordata; class Actinopteri; order Anabantiformes; family Helostomatidae; genus Helostoma; species Helostoma temminkii. Next base: position 168,006 of record OMLM01000013.1, on the reverse strand, counting down.
TCATAATAGCAGTGGTGGCATGTACTGAACTTCTTTGTTCATGAAAAACACTTTGATTGAAAACTAAATTCATTCCATGATAGTTGAGCAAAAAAGACACATTATATTTTTTCTGCAGAATGTACTTAACCATTTCATGATGACAGTGCATAATGCACATCATGTACCACTCTGAAGTTCCAGGGACAGTGGTTTGACTCCAACTGAGACCACCCATGCTGCACAATATGCTGCTTAAAGTCAGTTACATGGCATTCACAGTACAGTGCGCATACAGTAGAACAGCATTAGTAGAAGTTTTGTCTTCTTAAATACTGTTCACGTATAAGACTGAAAATATGGTTTGTAACACTGCAGCTTGTTTAAGAGTTCATCCAAAAATCACTTTGAGTTTAAGTTTTCCTCCAACAGCTTTGTACACTACACATGTATGTATAGTGTGAACAGTATCCGGTTTTCACTTGACAACAAAACAGAGAATCTGGTGTGAAACATTTAAGTTAAAACATAAATTGCCTACGGCTTTTTCCATTCCATTTGGTCACAAGAGGTACACGTGTACATATCATATGCATATTTGCAATCACGCATGCACATACAATCACACTTTTGAATGCATACACAAAATAGGATTAAAATAGAGTCTAGAAGCAAGTGAAGAGGCTGACACATCTCCCCAAAATTCCACTTGCTGTCTCATTGTTTGATGCAACTCTTCCACCTATATTAGATGAAGTTCTTAACAGTATCTTCAAAAAGAGTTCATATACCATGTTAAACTATAGAACATTATTTTATTTACTCTGCTTCTCACTCTCTTGCATGGTCTCATTTTTTTCTTTCGGAACATAAATCACAACAAGCAGTGACATACAGTGCTGTGAAAAAGTATTTGCCCTCAGACCTGTTGAATCAAAAATCACTTAAATAGAAGCTGTCTGACAAAGTGAAGCACGCTAAAAGATCTCAAAAAAGTAACGCATCATGTCGAAATCTAACAAAATTTAAGAACAAACGAGAAACAAAGTAATTGATGCGTATCAGTCTGAAAAGTTCCAAAGCTAGTGCAAAAGATATGAGATATGAGTGCAAAATCTTTTTTCTTAAAGAAAGTGCATTTTTAAGTGCAAAGAAAGTTACGGAAAAGTTCTGTCTTCATGAAAGCGGGACAAACTTTTTCACAGCACTGTAAAAGTTAAATTCTCAATTCCTCATTTATTTTACCCGTTACGATTTTCACCACTAAACATACTATATGTGAATCACTAATCAGAATTAAAATTCTTTAAACTGACAGCATGGGCATGATTATGTAAACAGGATGGCATCAAAGGATCCAACATCACAGATCCTTGTGGTTCAGTCATTGTTTCAGCAAAGACAGTGACAATGGTCAGTGACTGTGCTGCTTTGCTGCTCTTGTGCTGTAAAGACCACACTGAAATAACTTCCATACTGTGTTATAGCAGAGAACACATGTTGCCAGAAATATCAGTCAGAGTTGATGATCTGACTATTTATAAGGGCTTTTCTGAAGTGGGTACTAACATTTAAGAACCATACTCACTATAATGGCTTTGTTTTATTTGATTAATGTATTCATTTATTTATCATTATTTGTCATTCTTCACATAACGTCGAAGAAACTATCATCCAAAACAAAGGCAGATGTTACTTCACAACAAGCATTTTATATTTCATCTAAAACCACATACATAGAACAAATGACCTTTAGCTCATATTTTTTTGATATATATGAATATATCATGGACTGATTTATTATGATCAAGACGATTTTGTGATATTTTTGAAAAAGTTAACAAGTATACTTATTTGTCTGGTTAGTTTAAATATTTGTTTACCTAATTGATTAAAAATCTAATTTCTTGATATACAGTTAACGGACATACAGTACTTAAAATAATATCAATAAATCGAAACCAATAGAACTATTTACAATTGACAGACTCATGAGAAATCATCTGCTTACTACTTTTTATTTACAGATAATTTCCCACGGAAACCCATGGAGCCCTTACACATATTACAAAAGAAGCAGAAACTGACTTACTCATTATTGTTTGGATCTAGCATTGTTTTTTTCTTCTTCTAAAAACAGAAGGTGATCACAGAGTGTAAATGTGACAAAGTTTGGCTGGAGGCTTATAACAATGTTCTTACACAATTTACTGTAGGTTGCAACTTCAGACCATATTACAACAGGCTCTAGGCGAGTGCCAGATGCTGACACTCTCTCTCTGGCTCCAGGCTTGATTGCAGTCACTAGGTATTGACCTGTTGAATACAAAAAAAAAAAGCAAGTGGGAGAACTGTTTGCTGTATATGGAACAATATATATATTATTTTACATATTTTTCCCTTTCCCTATTTTATGGACAGAGACATGTAATGACAAACTCTTGACCGAGAGGGAATTGCTGTGTCCTGATCTTAGACTTTTACCAAGTAAAATTAATTTTAGTTACCTTAACACAAATGCTCACCCCAGGGTGTCCACTAATAAGAGGATGCCAGAAGAACCTCAAATCATCCTACAAATCAAGGTCAGCAAGGCTTCCTTTTACAGGAAAATGCTACATTTCCAAATGTCACATTAGTAAAGCTAGTAGGTATATTTACAAAACAAAACAAACAAACAAATTCACCAACTGACATTATAAAGATAAGTGATTAGCATAGCTTAATACAACTTATAATACATCTTTAGTATATGAATAAATATTACCTAGGAATCTTGCTGTAGGAAAATCAATCAAAACTCATAATGGATTAATGCTATTAAAATAAATGTAAACAAAAAATGTTTATTTGGTAAGGTACACCTCAAAATACACAAGTAAGTAAGAAAGTAAGAAAGAAAGAGAGAAGTGAACCATAACCATAGACTCCATTAATATAAAGTGATGGTGGAGGACACTAAACATTTACTGTTCCTTCTGGACTATTTCTCTTTTACAAGCTTTGGTATTTAGATCAAATTTATCATGTGCAAACAAACATTTAAGCATTAGGGATTTAATAAATTCAAATTAAAACTAACATTATAAGAACAAGGGTCCATCAAACCTATTCAACTACAGTAAATACAGACAGTTATTCATCTCCAGGCTCTCACACACTCAGTCTCTGTAGCTGGGAAAGATTTTATGATTGCAGCATAGAAGAAAGACAAACAATAACAATGCTCTGTTTGTGACTTTAAGTCTGTCCTCATCCATTGTTTCTGCTGCACTGAAATGTTCCCAAGGATGTATGTGGTGTTCTGCAGTGGTTTGATCTAATGGTAAGCAGTGACATCTAGTGGCAAGACACAGCTGTATATGAATTCATTAACAGTCAAACTCCACCCATTCATATAAAATGCCACGACAATTTCCTGATGTCCTGTTACAAATGTACCTGTACAGTAGCTATAAAGTGTGGAATATTTATGGGATGTGTGTTTCTGCCCCCCTTTGCACAAGTACATTTATAAACAAGTGTATACTGGCAGGTTGGACAGCTGGTTCTGAGAGTGACACAAGGAGAAAATATTTCCTAATGGTGGTAATATCTGAATGATAATGATGACAAATGCATGAAGAGATTGATGTAATAATAATAGTCAGCCACTTGATGGCACCATTGGTATGGCATCTGAGTTCAAGAGTAACATGAGTTTGTACTATGCACAAAAAAGTTAGGTATTATTGTCAGATGAAAAACATGATATGAAGTACAGAAATAATACGTACATAAGTATGTTATACTTAATATTTAATGTCCAGTAGTTAATATTATGGTTTGCAGACTCATGTGTGCACAAATGACCACCCTTCCATGCAGACAGACCACAAAACACAGGTCCACAGCTACTTTAATTATTAGATTTAGGCCTATATTAAAAGTTTCTAATTAAAGCAAATTATAGTGGATGGAGAAAAATATTTGTATGGCTTTTCTGTGGTGGCCACTTTTCATTTTCGAAGTACCAACACCTGCGCCCAGATGGTATTTTTTTTTTTTTTTTTTTTACCATCTGTGAGAGTAAAGTTTAAAAAGATGATGGATATCAACGGCTACAACACTTCCCTGCCTCCAGATGGCACAATCGTTAAGTTCTCTGAAAACTGTTGTCTGGAGTCCAATCCTTTCAGCTCCTAATGTTAAGTAGAAAAAAAGTATCACGCACTGTATATACCTAGGCAAGATTATTAAGCGTCACTTTCTGTACACAAGTGAGAATAGGGAGAAAAGGTTGTGAGCATTCAAGAGCCTCTTGGGGTTGAGAAGATATATCACTAGCCTATATTCCACAACCTATATTTGGCAGTGTCTGCAGAGCAGTTTAGAGTACATGATTTTCAGATGGTGTGCACCATATGTTGCAATCTGTACTACACAGTTGAGGCTGGTGATTGTGTGATCAGATTGGTGTGACAGTGTAATACTGGCTGTGACTCATACACGAAGTTTAGTGTTGATCATTAATTTGCTTGTAAAGTGTCTTGTTTTGGGGAAAACTTATTTTAGGCTTGGATGTTCGACTACATTGTTATTAACTTTATGTCATTAGACTAAATTATTTAGTACTTCAAAACTGGATAATAGCGCAGGTTATAGAAATTGGTGGACTATGAACAAAGTTTTAGCAGGGAAACTGCATTAAGAGTAATGATGCAGCACTATTTACGAGTGTATTCGGGGGGTTAGGTGTGTGTTTTAGCCAGTGTGTGTCCTGGATACTATATATGCCTGCATGTGTCTCTTGAGTATTTTTCACCTGTAAGGAAAAAAAAAACTAAATAACAACAAGGAATAAAAGTAAATCCATAAACCATAAAGAATCTCACACGTCTACAAAACTATATCACTCGTATTTTTAAAGACCATTTTAACATTTGTCTTGGGAAAGTGAAATCAATTGCTCATCTGGACTTAATGGCTTGGCTGACAACCTGTCCAGAAATAATGAAAGAAAGGGGAAAAAAACTTTCAAAGAAAATTTTATTAGCTCATTTTACATTCTTAGGATTATATTGTGGGTTTTGACAAGTAAAGTGTTCCAAGTTTTTCTCTCCTGTCAAGACAGCAGCCAAACTCTCAGGTAGTGCTGTCATCTCCAAATTGTAACACAAGCCAGGGAGACTGGCAAATGAACAGGTGGCTTGTCATATGTCTGTGAAGGAGTCTGCTAAGTATTCTCCACAATTAACAAACGGCTCAGACATTTTCCTCTCAGCAATCCTTTCTGTCGCATTTGTTTTTCGGTCCATTTCAGAAAGACATGTGACTCGTTACATGTCTCTCCAGTTCTGCTGAGAAATGGCAGATTGAAATGCATTTAGCAGGTAGAGCGGGAAGACTGATGGCAGGCTACCAGTGACTGTGTTGGCTGATGGACAAACTGAAGTGGCTGCAAAATATGTTGTAGCTATTATTATGATCCTTGTTTGAAGAATTTAAATGCTATTTTATGTGAAAAAAGTCAATATAGGGATAACAGATGACTGAGATACATGCAACTGGTTCAGTGCAACAGTCTGCCAATTACGTCTGTACATTCCCTTAGGAATACATTACTGATACAGAATGCTTAATGGGGGAGTTCAACAGCGGTGCCTCACGTAACTAGCTAAATTTTCAGCTTTGAGAGACTGTGGGGCTAGTGTGCAATTAACCTGCTGTAAGTACTGCAGTGTACTGTGAGCACTGTGACAACATTTGTGAGGAGCAATAGAAGACTCTACTAGGTACTTAGCTCACCCCAGTGGGAGCCTCGACTTTACTCAAATAGTGTGAAAGGAAAGATAATTAATTAGCTGCCTTATGCAGACCAATGATGCTGTAGCAACAATTTGTGAGGTTTGGGAGAAAAGAAAAGTTACCTAGTTAGCTAGCTGAATTGGGTTTGCTCTGACAAAATTTAATGATGACAAGTAACCAGAATATTTTTTGTCTGCTGTTGCAACTCAAGTCTCCAAGCTTTCAGAACAATTTTTTAGTTCAAGCCTAAGTAATGTTACAAGTCTTCATAGACACAAGTCACATCCTTATGGAATAAAGCCAAAAGTCAGTCGAGTCTTGCAACACAAGTACAGTTAAAGACAGTCAAAATGTCCATCAAGTATGGTAAAACTGCTTGGTTAAAATTATTTCCCCCAACTGTGGCTTAAATGGAAATGTCTCCTTAAATGACCAACAAATGTGAAACTTTCTTTCTCTCTTTACTGACCCCATAACTGTTGTTGAGCTTCTTCGTGTTTATTTTTAACAAGCTGTGAGGTGCCAACACCAATTGGTGACATGCAATAAGTGCATGTGCTGAGAGGCTAGAGGTTAAACAATATATAAATTCCTATATAAAATGACAGCAATGACATGGCCAGAGATCATATATGAATTGGACCTAGAAACAAATAAGTAAGTAGCCCAGATGTGAAAAAAAAAAAATCTAATTTACTGCTGTATTACACAGCATCTGTGTCAACAGTGTTGTGGCACTTTTGCTGTAATGAGTGGAAGTTTTATGAGTGGACATGCACAAGGAATTGGTAAGTCCATATATATGTAAGTATATAAGTGCATATATATATATACCAATCCACTACAAAATCAACATTAACTAATGTTGTGGTGGACAGGGGTCACTGCGGGAAAAAATTAATGCTGGTCCTGACTGACAGGTGACTGACAGGTGTCAGAAAGCAATCCATCACAGCTCACTGTGACACATTTACAGTGTCCATGCCAACTGCCAACTACCCGAACACTAAAACCACAGGGCAGTGCTAATGCTTTAGCTGATTAGTGCATGTGCTTAAACAAAAAAGCAGACAAGACCCACATAGGTTAGGGAGAGTGTGTTTGTGTGTCTATATGTGGCCCTGCGATAGATTGGCGACCTGTCCAGGGTGTACTCCACCTCTCGCCTTTATGACAGCTGGGATAGGCTCCAGCACACCCGTGACCCCTACGGGGACTAAGCTGTTCAGAAAATGGATGGATATGTGGTATAATGACATCCCCAGAATGTGTCTGTAAATCTTCATGCTAAAAAAAAACACGCAGATTCTTGTTTTTGCCCTGTCTGAGATTTTGCACTCAGAGCCTGTTAAAGCTCCCCTCCTGTTTGGTAATGTGTGCCTCACATGTAGGCTGAACCCACTTGAAAGTACGGAAGTGTCAAAAGGACAGGGTACAGGG